>VDFB02353493.1:335531118-335630709 GCA_007258455.2 Sequoia sempervirens
ATCAAATTTCCTGATGGTAGAATAAGAAGGATTAATGGTGTGTTGCATATCCCTGGTTTAGCATGAAATTTTTTATCTGTGAGAAAACTAATAGATGCAGGTGTGCATGTAGTATTTTATGATGCAGGATGCAAGATGGTCAGAGATGTTATGGTGATTGCTAGAGGTGTCATATATGGTACATTGTATAAGCTTGATGTATGCACTATTGAGTGCAATAGTACTTCTGTGAAAAACAAGTCTATGGAAGAAGTGAGGGTTTCACCTACAACAAATGGTCAAGACTTTTGGGTACCCAAGGGTGCTTTGTCTTCTAAATCAAAGTTACCTGTAGAGAAAACTATGTTATGGCACCAAAGACTTGGCCACATAAAAACCTTGTTGAAGGTTTGTTTGATTGTAATCTTGAATTTGATTTCTATGAGCATTACATTTATGGAAAAAACTACATTCAATTTACTCGAGTTCTCATAAATCTTATGGTGTATTAGATCTTATTCATTCTAAGTGTTTGGTCCTATAGATGTTCCTTCAATTGGTAAATCCACATATTATGTTTTATTTATTGATGATTACAATAGAAGGACATGGGTATATTTTCTAAAGAGTAAATCTAATTTTTTTAGCCAATTTAAAGAATTTAAAGCAATGGTTGAGTTATAGATTGGAAAGAAAATAAAATGTTTGAGGATTGATAATGGCGGTGAATTTTTTTCTAATGATTTTGATAGATTTTGTAAAGATTGTGGTATTCATAGACAAAAGACAACTCCATATTGTCCACAATAGAATGGAGTTGCAGAAAGAATGAACAGGATGTTGATGGAGAAGGGTAGGAGTATGTTGAGTGGTGTTGTTCTAGAACAAAGGTTTTGGGCTGAAGTTGTTGCCATTGCTTGTTACCTAATTAATAGGTCTCCTACATCAGCTCTTGTTGATAAGACGCCTATAGAGGCATGGTCAATTTGCAAGCCTTCATTAATAAATCTTAGAGTTTTTGGTTGCGAGGCATATGCACATGTGCCAAAGGAGAAGCGAATATATTTGGAGAACAAGGCTTTGAAATGTATCTTCATCAAATATAGTTATGGTGTGAAAGGATACAAGCTTTGGGATCCTGTTGCATAGAAGGTAATACATAGTAGAAGTGTTATTTTTAGAGAAACTAAGCCTTCTTATGTTTCATTGCAACCATAATAAAGAATAAAGTAAAAAAGAAGATGTGATTCAATTTCCTTTTACACTTGAGAAAGTTGAATCAAGGCCCATGGATAGACAAGAAGTTGAGGAGAGATCATCTAGCTTTGAATCTTCAAAAGAGGAGAAAGAACCTCCAACTCAGCTTGTTTGTAGGTCTACAAGGCATAAACAACCACCTGAAAGGTATTCACCTGATGATTGGAAATGTATTTCTGCTTTGAATACTAACATGGATGAACCCAGATCGATAGAAGAGGCATTAGGTATGGATGATGCAAAATCTTGGAAGATTGTTATGGATGAAGAAATGACAACTCTAAAAAAGAATAATACATGGGAGCTTGTACCATTTCTTGAAGGAAGAAAACCTATTTGTTGCAAATGGGTATTCAAGAAAAATATGGGTTCAAATGGAGGTATTGAGAAGTACAAAGCAAGGTTGATTGCAAAAGGTTACTCTCAAGTTGAGGGTGTTGATTATGGTGAGATATTTTCTCCTATTGCAAAAATGACATCCATTAGATTTTTTCTTTCTATTGTTGTTGCTTGTGATTTAGAGGTTGAGCAAATGGATGTGAAAACTGCTTTCCTTCATGGTGACTTGGAGGAGGATATTTATATGACACAGACAAAGCACTACGTGGTGAAAGGTAAAAGAAAATTGATTTGAAAATTGAAGAAATCTTTGTATGGCCTAAAACAGAGTCCTAGGATGTGGTACCAGAAATTTGATACATATGTGTTGAATTTTGGATTTGATTGTTCTAAATCATATCATTGTTTTTATTATAAAACTGATGATGATTGTTTCCTGTTTATTGCATAATATGTTGATTATATGTTATTTATTGGTAAAGGGAAAGGTATGATTTCATAACCGAAATCTCAACTTACTGCTAAGTTTGAAATGAAATATCTTGGTGCAGCTAAACACATTCTTGGGATGAAAATTAGAAGAGATAGAGTGAATAGAAATTTATGGCTTGGCCAAAGTAAGTATGCCAAATCAGTTTTATAGAGGTTTGATATGTAGGATTGTAGACCATTGTGTGTTCCTATTTCAGCTAGAACAAAGTTATCTATTTCAGATTGTCCAACATCTCCATCAGAGATGGAAGACATGAGCAGAGTGCCTTACCAGAGTGCAGTTGTAAGTTTGATGTATACTATGGTTTGTACTAGACCATACATTTCCCAAGTAGTGAGAGTTATTTCTAGATATATGTCTAATCTTGGTAGAGTTCATTGGGATGCAATTAAAAGAGCCTTCAGATATTTGTGTGATACCTCAAATTATTCCTTGTGTTATCATAGTAATACGAATGAAGACGAGATTTCCCTTGATATTCATGTTATGTGGATTCAAACTGGGCAGGTGATCTTGATAACAGAAGGTCCACTATTGCTTATGTGTTTACTTTATTTGGTGGTGCAATTAGTTGGATGAGTAAGTGACAGGTTGTGGTTGCTTTGTCCACTACTGAAGTGGATTATATGGTAGATACACATGCTTGTAAAGAATTCATTTGGCTTAAGAGACTGTGTTTAGATATTAGAATTAAACGGGGTGCAATGACAATTTATTGCAACAATCAAAGTGTGATATGTCTAGCCAAGAACCTGACATTTCATGCCAAGACCAAGCACATTGATGTACAATATCATTTTCTTAGAGATATGGTCGAAGATAGCAGGGTAAAACTGGTTAAGGTAGAGAATTTGATGAATGTTGTTGATTCTTTAACTAAGCCTATGATCACTGAGAAGTTCATATGGTGTTCAGAAACTATGGGTCTCTCAGCCCCTATCAATTAAGAGATGATATTTTTACACCCTTTTGTTGTTGTTGCAAGGTGTTTGACAAGTGGGATATTTTTTGGGAAAATATGTCTCAACCTTGCAAATACATAAGGTATGGTTGATACATCAGCATGAGGGGGTTGCATGGGAGGCACCTCCCTGTAGGGGTTTGAAGAGGCTCACCCCCCCAGCTGGGGGTCCAAGGGCAGCATGCCCTAGTGGGGGTTTGGGGGCAGCACCCCCAAAAGCCACATTTTATGTATATTTTATTATTGTAAATTTGGACCGTTCATCATTAGGTTCCATATCTAACAATCAATATTTTACTGGCTTGACTTGCCCTTAAAGGAAACCCTATTTTATGAGGGTGTTGTCTTGCGATTGTGTATTATGATGTATTTTGAGAGTCTGATAGTGTTTGTGTTGTCTCTGGATCTCTGAGTGGTGATACTTCTATGAGAACCTTGTTCTACAAGTATATTCTAATCTTTGTGATTTTTGAATAATATATTGGGTGGCTTTTGGAGTGTGGGGTTTTTCTCTTGAAAGGGTTTTCCCCACATAAATCATTGTGTTATGATATGCATGATATTTATGTCTATTTCTATTTAAGCTTCTATAACTGTTAAAGATCTGTAAAATTTTTGCAATATTCTCCTCTCATGATTAGTGTTGGAAGTTGTTTTGCCACCTTAGCCTCCTTACACCACCTCCACAAACAACCATACAAGATTGGAAATGATAAAAATTAAAATAGATGTGTTGATAGAAATAAACCTCGCTATGGAGGAGAACCCCTATCACGGTAAAGTGACACTAGACGAGATCAAATAAATATAATAATAGATGATATTTTTTAAATGATAAGCACTTGAGAATGTTACAAATAGTTGTGGCCTCTCTCTCGAGATGATAGACGTGACAATATCATAAGCAAGAGGAGTCCTTGCTACTGTAACTATCCAAGATGTGAGATTATTTTGACAGAGTTTTGTTAAGAAAGAGAGATAGAGAGTTTCCCATCCAAAAGGTCTAAAAACCTATGTAAATGAGGAAGAGAAGCAATTTGTGTCCTTAAACTGGGTGGGAATAGTTTTTATAGTCATATTTGGGTGTTGGGACACATGTCATAAATAAATTGTGCAAGATATTCCCATTTGAATCTCATATTTTATCAGGACATTTGTGTGTTGTGTAGACGTCTACGTGTCACACTCTCGTCCAACCAAATTCTTCTTAAATTCAAACCACAAGCTACTAATGCTTCATTGTTGCCATTCATGGAGTCAAAATTATAAAATTTAGATCATGAATTTTATCACAAATGCACCGAGCACAATGCAAAGTCTCTAAGCCACATATTTTTAAATTTGAAAGGCCACTTAGTAAGCTTTTGATCTTCTTCGAGGATCAATTGTATAAGATAATGATGACGGATGAAACATTCACACATAAGGGGGAGTTTGACCAATAATTTCTACACAACAAGTGGTCCAACCTATTAGGAATGTTGGAAGAAATCAACCTATAGTTCATCTAGGTGAAAGAACCATTCTTTGGGATGATGTCCTAAATATTTTCTCTATTTACAAAATCTATAAAGTCTATTTGTGATTAATTTTCCATCCTTGAGCCCCCATGTTTGTCAAAATTTGATAGTATTGGATTGAATTCACCCAAATTATAACAAAGTCTAGAGGCTTTGCATATAGGAAGTTAGAAATTTGTTCCTAGACTCTTTTTTATTGTATACACCTAGCCAACCCATAGACATCAAGCACAAGAAAATTTAAATTATTAGAGAGGTGGGTAATTTTACTTACCAACCAATTTTTCTCATGACCAATGATTTCAATGTTGATAAATGTAAGACACTAGATTACAACCATACCATCCAAAGCACCCAAAGATTCCATAAAGTTTCCTTTTAGTTGTTTCCATAATTTATGAAATATTATCTCATCTTTGCACTTGGGTTAGTTTAGTTTCTTACAAAAGGAATATATCTATATACAATATATCCATTTGATATTTGATTAAGTATATTTTGGTAGGGGTATTTAAGCCCCTAATATTCCAAGATATGATCTTCATTGATCATTGGGAAGAGGTAATCCCTTCCTAGATCTTTGCATCATATTAATTTTCATCCTCCCTTTCACCTCTCATTTCTATACTAAGAGCTTCTTGATTGATTTTTCCCCTTTTCTCTTATGATATCTACAATTTTCCATATTTTTTAGAAAATTTAGATCATTAAATCCAATGTCTAATGCACAATTACTTTTTGATAAAATATATATATATATTTTATTTATTGTTAATCTTCAAATTAGTAGTAACAAAAAAATTAAATCTATATTATCTTGTAACACATTTCTTTTAGCATATGTATCAAAATTATGTTTACTTTTTTCATTGAAACAAGGACATCTATGTGCAATGCAATGCATTCTTTTGAGATTTCTCTAACAATATAAATTATTATTATCCTTAGTGTCTTGAACTGAATTTATTATTTTTTATAATCAAGTGGTTGAGCCTGATAGAAAAATATTGTTTATATTTGTAGGGGAGACCCTTATAGTCAAGTGGTTGAGTTGAAGGCTTATCCCCCACCATCAAAATAATATCCCCATAAAGAGGCTTGGAGATATCAATGTCCACCAAAATATGAGCAAATGTAGAGTGATCTATGTACGAAGTGTTAGAGTTGACCTTTAAGAAATGATCAATAGCACTGATAATGGTCTCATAGTAGGAATCTTCCTAGAACTTGAGAGGAAGGTTTGGAATTCAAACCCACTTAGGTCTAACATTGAGAGGTTCAAAAGGGGGATTGAAAGAGATAGTCCAAGGCTTGACCAAAAAAAGTGCTCTCCCCACATCCATAACATGTTTTCAAGCACCAAATCCTCATCCTTTGAAGATACAAAAGGCACAATGAAAAATTCCCTAACACAAGGGAAGAGCTCAATCTTTCTTTCGATGAGAGGCTTCCATGAATCTAAGACCTAGGTGTGTAAATTAGGAAGGGAAGGTCAAAAAATGTTAAATTTGTAAACCAAGCCCCTACTTAGATAAAATAATGTTAGTCAACACAATGTTATGTAATTAAGTTGTGATTTGAGCATGTGATCCACATTATATTGGCACAAGCCTCAATTGACTCTATTGCATAGACAATAATGCTACTCAATACAATGAATCACATTTATTTGAAACTAAACGATATTTTGACATTTTTTTACTAACCACCCATGATATGAAGGTATATATGATAGACATAATACATTTTGTGAGGAGAATCATGTAAGCCCATACTTAAATGTCAACATTTTTTTAAGATAAAACTAATAAAAAGTTAAAATAAAAGATAAAGTCCAACACAAGACTATGAACTTTTAAATTAAATTCCACAAACACTCCAATAAATTATTATTTTATCTTAAAATTGACCTTCTTACATACCAAACCAATAATAAATCAACATCTTTTCAAATAAACTTGACTTAATATACCTTAAAAACTTAATTTATAACTTCTAAAGACATCTCATATTAAGAATGTGACACCTACATAAACATTAGGTACATTCATTTGAAATAACTTACACAAAAAAATTCAAACATTTCACAAAAAAATCTATAAAAAATTTTATCATAAAGGCATGTGACCCCTCTATTTGTTGTGTTTGGGTCCTCACCATTATCAATGGACAACTTATAGGCTTTTGTTCTATTTATGCCTCCAGTTTTACTAAAGAACATGTTCAACTTTGGGACTGGATGGTCAATAACTTACCCAATGTGGATTGTATCCTTGGTGGTGACTTCAACATGGTTGAACATTTCCAAGATCGCAACTAGTCTAAACAATCTAATCTCAACAAGGATGAATTTAATAGCTAGTTGTTTTGTTGAAACTCCTTGGGTGTGGTGGACCCTATACATGATAAGAGCTATCAAAGGTGAAGAACCATGGAAGATTCTTAAATAAGGAACAAAATTTACTCAGCTCCAATTAAAGGTAAATGGAAGTCAATGGGATGGCTTGATAAAATCCTTCACCCTTTTTTTTAACTAATGCTTCTCCATCCCTTCAATCAATTTGGAAGACCTGGCAATGTATTTGTCATCTTCTACAATGGAGAGATGCTTCTCTTCAACATGGGTTCAACTTCTCCACTTCTTCCATTTGGTGGAACAAACTCATCCTTTATCATGAGCACCCCTAGCTTTAAGCTTTCCAAAATAGTCAATTTTTCTCTTTAAAAAAGGAGTTTATAACACTGGTGACCTTTGGGATTTTTCTATGTTGAGTTGGTTGTCATGGCATATTGTCAAAATACAATTTAGTCTGAGCAATAAGTTTAGACCATTCTTGATTTTTTTGTGTATTCCTTGGTTTCGTTGTCCAACTGCCTATGAAATTATGTAGTCCTATCCCTTGTAGTTTTTTCAAAAACTGGCTATAGCTAGCAGCTTATCCTTTCTTAAGTTTTCTTTTAAAAAAATTATATTGCAGTTGCTTCTTGTCTTGCCTTTGAATCCTCGCTTGAACCTTAAGTGACATTATAGATTTAATGAAAATTTTTGGACAAAACTTTCTGGTCAAATTTGGAAATGAAAAGCTAATTTAGATGCACAATTACTCGCTTGAAAATTACTTCACTACAAGTTGCCCATTAATGGCAGCTTAAAATGTCTTTTTTGCTTAAAAAATGAGGATATAAGGCACACTTTTTGGGGATGCTAGTTCGTTAAAGAGCAATGGAACCTCTATATTTAATGACTACTTGCTATTTTCAAGCATAAATTAAGATGGAAAGAGGCTCTTCTTGGGATTGGGCTCCATCATAATGTTATTGTTGCTAGTGTTAGACAGGTTATCTTGTTTTATTTATGGAGAAACAGATGTAAAGCAATTTTCAATATTCAGAGCGATCACCAAGGAGAATTTGCAGTTTTAAAGTTTTACTCTGATACATTTTATTGTCTTGCTTCTTTTTTCTTGCAATTATAGGCGAAATCCGAAAAGAATCCTAATTTAAAGGTCCATATTCAACAAATCAAGTTTCAAGTGAATCAGTTGTTAAGTAAAAAATATCTTCATACTACTCAAGCTCTAAGGTCCCAGTCTTGATTTTGCTTCCTGTTTGACAATGTGAATTTTGTTGCTTTTATTGGTCTTCTGTTCCAGTTTGCTACTGGTACAATATACTTATTGCTGCTAATGTAAATATTACTGTTATGTAATTTTTGCTATAACTGAAATTTGTTTATAATCTTTCTTTTTTGTTTATCATTTTGTCTTATTGATCAACTTTTCTCTACAGTTTATAACTGCATTATATTCAATATATATAAAAAAAAAATTAGCAATGTGACCTTTATTGAAAATTAAATATAAAACATTTGATCAAAAAGGTCTGTGACCTTTATTGGATCTACAAAAAGACTTTTCATTATTATTGATAGCATTCACATTGCCTTCGCTTTACTTCCTTGTCCTTCACGAAGTCCCACAATATTTAATGCAGACAACTTTTATCGTTGATGAAGTTGACCAAGAATCCAATGCTTCCACCATCACCTTTATACTAGTCAAATCAGGTACCATGCATTTAGTCCAGTTAAATGCACTTTTAAAAAGCACGTATCCCTGTCTCTGTAAGTTTTCAGAATTGTTTCACGGGTCTGAATTGTGCTCCTCTGCCATTTGTTTTCTGGTGCGTTGGCATTACAGAATCTTAATGTTTTGCAGTTCACTGGCATGCAGTCGCCTCCGCAGTCACTTCTGCGTAATAAGCAATGGCTGTCAATACAAGTGCCTCTACATACATGAGGTTTACATCTGATTGGTGCACAGTTGCAGGTAAACTATACGGAGCACAATTTAATGATGGTTTGTGTTCAGTCATATTTTCAATCAATCATATGTTCTAATAGTTGTTATAGCATTTGTTGATTTAATATCTAATATTTTTAATAATAAGGCATTATATTTGATGACGTGGCCTTCAAATCTTAGTTATAAGTAGGGGACTTGTCATGTAAGCTGTTGTGAAAAATTGGAAGTGATTTGAAATTTTCACGTAAAATTTTGAAAAGCGCGAAGTTAGGATGCTCAACTACCATACCCCCATCCTATCCCTTAATAATTATATCTTCTTGCTCAACCAGCGATTCACACCCTGCCTCAGAAGGATGATGAATCACGATCTGAAACTGCAATGCTCTAATGTCTGCTGGGCAAAATCTTCCTTCCATGAGACCCATAGCTACGCCCAAAGATCCATCTATTGCTCAAATTCCACCAATTTTTGGCCTGAATTGCTACCATTTCCAACATTCCTCCCAGTGAATATAAAACCAATATTACCGTTATGAAACGTAGGACTCTTACTTGTGGATAATGGAACTATTACTTTGAATGAATTTGGAAGGGATAATTTTCAACGTGTTTTTGGGAATAGCACCAGATAGTATTATATTCTTCGGAATTGTTAATTCCCACCTTGTAAAATTGTCTACCCAATACTCTCGATGCACATTTAACCATATTTAATAATTAATTGAAATCTAGAATATAATATGATTTTACATTTTAATCAATTAATAAATATGATCAAACATTCAAAGTGTTATATAAACATAAACATCTTTTTTAAGTTCAATTTATAAAAATAATTAAAAGAAAAACAATTGTATTTTTATTTGTAAAAAAAAATTAGTAGCTTTTTTTAGAGGATTTTTTTTTAATTTTGTGTGAGAACAATTATTTAACTCCTAATCGCACTTCTTTAGATAAGTCTTTCACTTCATCTCTAGATCTTTTTTAAGCAATATGGTTGTGCATCCTTTCAATCAATTAAATATTGGTCCTTTCTCATTGGATATCATGAATGAGTTAGTCAACAAGAGAGTTACTTTGTTCATGAGTTTTGAAGCACTCAAGATCTTGGAGTTGAGTTAGTAAAGCTATGTGGTAAAGATTTCACATAAAAATAGAAAATTGGGAGTATAAGTTAGTGCTCAACCTTTCTATTGTCAATATTAGCAATCGCTCTTTCATTTCATCTTGTCCCATCCTTAAATAAGAGTTTTTTATTGAAATAAAAAATATTCATAGATTTTTATCATATGTCAATGCCAAAGAAATTAAACATGATTATGATGTGGCCCTTAGATGTTTCAAACTACTAAGGTGTAACATTCTCAAAGAATAATTGTTAGCTTTTAAGAGGTTAAACAAAAGTAAGGATATGGGGATGACTAAAGTGAACAAAGGGAATGTTGTAGTTACAAACATAAATTAATTATGAAGTAAAAATGATTGACAATTTAGTTAATAATGGGGGTTATAGAATTTTAAATTTAAATTTTATAGGGGAGAGGACCTAGTAGTTGTGTACCCTAACTTTGCACTTCTCAAAATCCTACGTGGAAATTTCAAATCACTCCAATTTTTTTTCAACAACTTACTTGGCAAGTTCCCTGCTTATAACTTTTGTTTCAGGGCCACATCATCAAATATGATGCCACATCAACATGCTTTTTGTCAAGGTGTCAAAAAAGGCCCAAAATAAAAGTGCTACCAATACTTGTGCATTCACATCATGGGTAGTTGAGCATTGATGTGGCATCACATGATTGGTTGCTTTTTAGATCAAAGGAACACATTTTGTTTAAGCTAGGGTAGTCATGTCACAACTATTGGACATTATATAAGCAACTACTATCGCAACTATTGGGCATTATATAAACAACTACTATCACAACTATTGGGCATTATATAAATAACTACTATCACAACTATTGAAACTTGCTCAACAAATGGGTCCTCTCCCCTATTCACAATCATAAAGAAAGTAAAAAAATGCATCAACTTTTCTTCCTTGGAAGATAGCGTAAAAAAATATCCCATGTTTGACAAAGAAATCACACTAAAAAACACACACAATTAATTAAAAATACACACATGATTGATTCTAGAAACAATCTTTTGAGTATTACATGGAATGTGGAAAACTAATCATACTAAAGATATTTAATGCTTTGAAAATTCAAAAAAACGGGATACCTTGAGTGCTACATAGTCACCCACTTACAAATTAGTGTCTTTCCTTACTAAGAAAATTAAGTTGATTGTGAGAAAAACCAGTTCATTCATCAATAATTCTACATATTTGTAGATTTTTTAAAAGATGAAAAAATTATGGTAAACATTGATGTTGTATCTTTATTCCCTAAAGTCCTAAATAGCATGGTAATTGAGATAGTTAAAGGTTGGGAGGTATTGACACTACTCCACTAGTTAAACTTCGGTTAAAATTTGCATTCTTCACCTTCAAAGAGGTCATTTATGAGCAATCAAATGGTGTCTCCTATTTTTCTAATTATAGTCAACATTTTTCATGTAATACTTTGAAGAGCTTTCTCAACTCTTTTCTTATAAAATGTAGGTGGTGGAAGTGTTGCATTGATGAAGTGAATCTAAATTGACCGTCATCTTGACAAACTAGAAGAGTTTCATCCCCATTTAAACAACATGATGGATAACATTAAGTTCACAAAAGGTGTTAGAACATGATAACCAAATTAATTTCTTAGATTTTCTTCTTTATAAATGATCATATCAAGTGTATAAGAAAGCTACTCACATTGACCTTTATATATTACTCTGACACAAAAAGTGGGTGTTTTAAATACTTTAGTCACAAGAACTTTTTGTATATAATGGGGAACACATTAAGCAAGAAATCTCACTTTTCTAAGATTTGTATACTTGAGTAAGCATATTTCACAAGTATTTCAATAACATTAAATAAGAAATCTTGCTTTTCTAGATTTTTTATACTCGAATAAACATATTTCATGAACATTTCAACAAACAAAAAGAATTGCAAGATTCCCAACAAATCATATGATTTTGATAACAATCCTCCTTTTCCTATATTTCAATAAATCAGTTATAATATTTATCACAATACATCTATATTAAATTTCTAGTTAAATACTATTTATTTATTTTCCACATTTATTTAAGTAAAGTATTCTTTATAATTTTCGAGTCAACTCAGATATCTAAATCCACATGGATTGTTTTATTTATTACTTTATTTAATCTTTAAAAAATTAAAAAAATTCAACTGTGAAGCTAGGTACCGAATAATAAAAATTACGTGGGAGGAAAAAAATAAAAAACAACGCGAACAAATAAATTTGGTCCGTAGTCACGTGTAATGAAGGAAGGGTTATATGATTTATCATTCCCTGGTACATGAGAATATGACAAATTAAGCAAATGTCGTGACACTATCATTGGATTCTTCACATCTAAGTAGCTATTTTAGTGTGACCACTCGTAAGTCGTGCAAAGGAGATATTTGATTTGTTAATGTCAACCTCACAATTATTTATGCTTCCTCCACAAAATGCAACATTTATTATTCACTCGTGACTCCATAATGGGAGAAGCTAAACGGTGGACAAAACGCACCTATGTATGTAACATTATAACATAACCCCATACTCCATCCCACACACTAGAAAAAACGCACAGACAGAAATACTTGACAGACTGTGTTGACGGACAGTTAGGCACGTGTCGTTTGCATGTCCGTCATCAAAAAAGGTTCGCAATGTCGGCAGGATTTTCAAAATAAAAATAAAAAATAAAATGGGCAAAAAGCCCAAAACTTTGCCATTTTCTACATTTGCATTTTGGAGGTTGCTAAGGAGCATGGGCTGAAGGGAGTTGCAAGCGTTCGGAGGTCGAATGAGAGCCGAGACTCTCGCTACCAAAACGCATTCAACAGGCATGGGCGGCTAGCTAGCAAGTATGTATATCTGTGAGAAATATATGCCATTTTGCCATTATACGTAGGAACTGTGAAGCATTAAATGACTATTCATTGCGAAAATGGGTTTTCATTGACAAGAAAATAAAGGGTTTTCCTTGCGTAAAGGGTTTTCATTTCAAATGTAGATCTGTTAATGTGTTTTTGTGTTGAGGGTTTTCAAATCTTTCCATTTTAATGTTCTTACAATGAAAAATTGAACAGCTATTCGTTGGGATGATGGGTTTTCATTGACGGGAAAATAAAGGGGTTTCCTTATGAAAAGGGGTTTTCATTTGATATGCAAATCTGTTTTGTGTTTTTGTCTTAACAGTTTTTAAATTTTTCCATTTTAATGTTCTGATTGTGAAGAATTGAATGGCTATTTGTTGCGAAGATGGGTTTTCATTGACAGGAAAATAAAGGATTTTCCTTGTGAAAAGGGGTTTTCATTTGAAATGCAATGTGGGTTCTATGCTAATAGGTTTTCAAAATCATTTTGAATGGACAGAAAACCCAAAACGTTGCCATTTTTTACATTCTCATTTTGAAGTTGTTTCTAAATGGTTTTGAAACATTAAGTGGGTTGCAAGTTTTGTATAACACAGTGTTTTGCATCCTATAATTTTACAAAATAGTATGTATGAGTTGAAAAGCATTTGTTATTTAGACCTTAGGAATGTGATGATAGGCACCGTTTTGTAAACACCTAGTAAGGTATTTGGCTTAGTGTGTAGAGGGTTTTACAACATTGTGTGGGTTGGAGGTTTCATAAATCATGTTGTCACCACACCTCGCATTGTGGTTTCCAACCTGCAATCATGATGTGCATGTATATTTGGATCATATTAAGAAATTGAAACCCAAGTTTAATGCTATTGACAAACAGCTACAATCTAAAAGACATGAAGTTGAAAAAATAAACACAACAATGGAAGGTGTGATTTTCAAGACATTCATATTGTTTTGCAATATTCCATGTTGCAAAACCCTACGTGTTAAGAAGTAAGCAACCCACTGAGACAACCCTTTACATTTAAACAAGGAGATTCAAATAACTGAAAACCCACATTGTGTTTTCCAAATTACAATTATTTTATGCACTTTTTTTTCAATCATGCGAAATTTAAATGCAATTTTTTCTCAAATTAAATGTCCTTATAAACATTGAAGGGGCCTTTCAATACATTTGCACTATCTAAATTACAAAAGTTTTTCAAGACATTCATTTTGTTTTGTAAAAATTCATGTTGGAAAACCTTAGGTGTGAAGAAACAAGCAACCCATATAGTGTTGTAAAACCCTCTATAACCCAATTGGTTAGCACCCCTCACCTCGATTTGGTTGGTTTTCTCCTCCAACTCCTCCACGTGCACTCCAACATTTAGCTTTCAATGTGCTAACCTGAAACACAATGTTTTCCCCCTTTCTCCAAATGAAAAATGCACACTTCAGTCTACCTCCAATTCTTGCGCCAGAAAAAAAAAAAAACTTTGAAAATGACAACTCATACTCACATTGTTTGTACTGTCTAAATTACATTCATACTATTTTGTAAAATTCCAGGTTGCAAAACACTAGTTTTTCAAAATCTGCAACCCACATAATGTTTTAAAACCTTTTAGCAATAACAACTCAATCAATTACAAACCCCTCACCTCAATTTTGTTGGTTTGTCGTCTCCCCCATTTGTAACTCCGACTCTTACTCTCCAACTTTTCACTTTCAACCTATAGAATGAAAAAACCCACAACACAGTGTTTTCCAATAACAGTACTTGTTACAATTAGTAATAAGTGCTAAATAATGGGAGAAGCTAATCTCTCGACAAAACGCACCTATGTATAGACATTATAACATACAGCCCATCCCCCATCCCACTCTCCCAACAAAACGTACTGATGGAAAGACTTGACAGATCAAGCCGATGGACAATAATAATACTTATTACAATTTAAAATGCATGTCTTAGTCACGTCAGCCTTCCCGCCTGTGGTGCACGGATAGCTTCTCGGACAAGGCAAAAAACATCAGTGTAATTCGAAGTGATCGGAAAAACGAGGGATTTCATTTGGCTTCAGTGTGTAGAGGGTTTTACAACATTGTGTGGGTTGGAGGTTTCATAAATCATGCTCTTATCTCCCACTGTGTTTTCCAACCTGCAATCATACAGACTGTTAATGTTTGTTAGAAAACATTGGGTGTTTATAAAACGGTGCCTTTCATTACATTCCTACTGCCTAATTAACAAAAGCTTTTGAAGACATTCATACTGTTTTGTAAAATTACAAGTTGCAAGCACTGGTTTTACGAAATTAGCAACCCACATAATGTTTTAAAACCCTTTACAAGTAACAACCTAATTGGTTATCACCCCTCACCTCAATTTGGTATGTTTTGTGATTTCCTTGAGAACCTTTAGTGAATTAGATAGTAAGAATGTAATGAAATTGGAAAACACTCAATGTTAAGAAATCTGCAACCCACGCAGTGTTATAAAACCCTCTAAACGTAACATCCCAATTGGTAAGTTGGGAAAATTGAGCTAACGTCATTGTTATCTCCTCGCTTACCTCACCATGACGTTTCCTCATGTCTATCAATTTCATCCTTTATCATCCGTCTTGGCGGGCCCCACACTATGTCATCTCATCATGTTATGTATGTTTTTATGCGTTTTTTATGTACATAGGTGCTATTTGTCAAGAGATTAGTTGCGTTCGTAGAGGCTTTTACAACATTGTGTTGGTTGGAGGTTTAATAAATCATGTACTCACCTCTCACTGTGTTTTCCAACTTGCAATCATACAGAGTTTCAATGGTTGTTGGAAAACATTGGGTGTTTATAAAACAATGTCTTTTATTACATTCCTACTAGCTAATTAACAAAAGCTTTTCAAGACATTCCTCCCCATGCTCTCCACCATGTAACTTTGAATGTATAGAATGAAATAAATGGAAAACCACATTGTGTTTTCCAACCTACAATTTATATTCTGCATTTATTTTTAAATCATATGAGGAAATTGAATTGCAATTTTTTTGTGTAAGAGTTGCTATAAATTGTGAAGGTGAATGAACTTTAGTACATTATTACTGTCTACAAACTTTAAGGTTTTCATTAGAAGCATGTTTTCTACATATAATTGCATGTTGGAAAACAATATGTGTTATGAACCCTACAACCCAAATACTATTCTCAACTTTGCGAGTGTCTTTCTGATTAGAGAATGCAGATGTTTTGTTTTTAATAAGTTTTTTACAAAATTTGTCTACCTTTTCACATAGGACTCTCATGTCTCTATGCAACTGATTCTCTTTTCTGGACTGGCATCTCATTTTTCCTTCTTTTCATGTTATTTATGTTTTTGTGTGTTTTTGTGTATGTTTTTATGCGTTTTTGTATGTATGTAAGTACATTTTTTTGGCAGATTAGCTGCTATTTTATGGTCAATCAAGGTGATTAGCAAGGTTTTTGTTGACTTGTTAACCTTTATTCTTGCAATAATCTATAATTTTTCAGTCATTTGTACAAGTAATGGTTTAGATCATTGAACAATGGTTATGATACTGATATGTCAATTACGTGTTCATTGAGAGACACGGGATATAAACAGAAGTTTGATAGTGGTATGTGGTATCCTTCTTGTCTTTCTTTTGTGCCCTTATTTATTATTGCAAGTTATGGCATCTTTCATATGTCAGGAGAGATGAGTTATTTATATATCTGAATGAACGTTCAATGCTTCACAGTTCCTACAGAATGGCAAAATGACAGATATAATTATTGATATATATTACTAGTGTTAGCGATAGGTTAAATTGGAAATTAAATTCCTATTGTATAGTTTAATATGTTTGTTTATTGTTTGTACAAGCTATCATTTTGTAGTCACCACAACATATAATCCTATATTGGTGAAATTTAGAATAAAAAGAATTCTTTGTAGCACCAAATGTCTTTAATTTGTCAATTTAATCTATCGCTAACACTTGTCTTCCTTCCAGGTGGTTGATATATTTGAGGAAACAAAATTGAATAAAATAAGGGCAGGTGGATTGAGAAGGATACTTTAGGAGATGTGAAGCTTCTACAGTAAATACAAGTGATTCTAGCTGTCAGCTTGAATTACAAGTATACTGGTCAGTTAAATTTCCAAAATTTATTTTGCATTTAGAAGTTATGATTTATTTATAGATGAGATGCTAACTATGGCGAATGCAAGCAATTTCCACTTTCATTTTAAAAAATAAATATTACATTATTTTGTGCCTATTATATCCCAAAATTTTACATGAAGGATGTTTCCTTCTTGAAGTGTGAGTGTTAGATGGGAAATGCTCAAAATAATAGTGAACGATGATACTGCATCATTTTAATTATCCCCTTACACAAAAATACATAAATAGCTCGGATTTCAAATGAAAACCCTTTACGCAAGGAAAACCCTTTATTTTATTGTCAATAAAAACCCATTTTCACAACGAATAGTCGTTCAATTCTTCACAATTCCTATGCAAAATGGAAAAATGGCATATATTTCTCACATATATACATACCTGCTAGCTAGCCACTCGCGCTTGTCGAATGTGTTTTTGTAGGGAGATTCTTTGCTCTCGTTCAGCCTCTGAATGCTTACAAATCCCTTCCGTGCTCCCCAACAACCTCCAAAATGCAAATGTCGAAATTGGCAACATTTTGGGCTTTTGGTCTATTATATTTTTCATTTTAAAAATCTCGTTGGTTCTACCAACCTTTTCCAGTGACAGACACGTAAACGACATGTGCCTAATTGTCTGTTAGTGTGCTCTGTCAAGTCTTTTCATTGGTGAATTTTGTTGAGCATGTGGGATGGGGGATGGGGTGTTATGTAATGTTCCCTTTTCAAGCCTGACTGTTTCAGTGACCGTTAGCCTTTTCTTGGGAACCCGGAGGCTAGTCGGAAGTTAAAATTAGGGTTTCCTAATTTGAGGAGGTCATTGATCGGAGATGATAGTTTTAATGGCGGATTCCTTCTGGGTTTTCAGAGGGCTTCGCAGTGATATGCTCGTCTCAGCATTCAGAGTACTTTGTGGAATTTACTATTTTTAGTAAATTCTATTTTTGGCAGTTTTCAGATGAGCTCAGGTTGGTTGACTTCCGGTTTCAGATTGATCAGTTGACTTCATCAGTATTGGCTTCAGGGCATTTGCAGAGAAATGAGTTAAGTCATTTAAATTAAAAATAGTCACGTTAAAATGTTATATTTTAATGTTGACCCTTGGCTTAGACTTAATGACTTAATGTCATTTTAAAAAGGTGGTCATTGAGGGTGGCGCCCTCATTAAAAGAAAATTTTAATATTCCCTAAGTCAAAGCAAGATTATGTTTGGCGCATATTTCAAAGTTGAATATTTAAATGAAATATTAAATCAAGAGCTTGAAGGAAAAAGTACGCCATCATTGAGGAAAGGGGATTTTGACCTAAAATCAGATTCTAGGGTTTCGTGAAGTCAAGCGAAGATTATAAAAAGGGAGTCTTTTGCATCATTTGGGCTATCTTGGAAAACACACCGTTATGCTGCCGGATTGAATCTGGATCACTTCGAGGGATGAAGACCTCCTAACCATTGGGCATCTCTTCTCGTTTGTAAGACAACGACTAGTGATGAATTTAGTCTAGTTGTGAGTTCATTGTATTCCGTGCATTGTAATCTGCATTAGTATTGTTAGTTTCAGATCTTGCATGTTAGAGGTTTCTTGATTTTAGCAATTAGCTACAGCAGACTCAGTATTTCATTCATATTTCAAAAAAAGACAAAAATATCATTCTGGGTATTTCATAAATCTCATTGTTTAGGGTAGGCGCCTAAGTTCCTAAATTTCTAGATTTTATTATTGAGAATTGAATTTTTAAAGGAGGCCGTACCATTTCAGCTGGGCCGTACCTCTTGCAATGCATTGGGATTCGTGAAAAATTAAATAGAAGCATTTCAATTCAGTTTGTGATTCTAATCTGATCACCTCCTTGTTAAAGGTGCTTTCCTTCAGTATCTAGTCTTTTGGATCAGTTTCTAGGAAGATCTGATCATTTATATAAATCTGTGTTGCTGGTTTATGAAGAAAAAATACAGTATTGTTATAACAGCAAACAGGGATCTGCACTATTGCTCTTGGATGGGTGTTGGGAACTCTTAAAGGCTTCACGGTGACATCATTGAAGATTGCACAGATTTAAAGAGGTTGGATCCGTTCCTTTCATGCAAGTTAAGCTTATTCTTGGCAATCATTGAATGCTTCAATATTATTGCAATATTCTTAAAGGCTGATTTGTAATTGGTAGCAAGTAGTCATCTTTCAAATTGTATACTGGCAGTAGTACTGTCGATCTTAGATTCTTGCTCAGTCAGATTGTAATTTTCTCTCTTTCAGCATTTTGATAATTGAATGTAATCCATCTCCGCCCTATGGTCGCTACTATCCCATTCTGGGTTAGAAAGCACATCCTGGGTGTTGAGAGTCTTTAGCTTTCAGCATTTTCTTTCAAGCAGTAGTTCTGTATTTACTCCGTCATATGGTCGCCCCTCACTCCGCATCGGATTGGGTAGCACATACTTGACGTTGAGTTCCTTTCTGCAAATAGATTAGAAGACCCTCTGACCAATGCTCACCCTCCGCGGTGCCATTCTGGTTAGGGTTGCTTTCTTGCACGTTTCGGTTTATCTATCTAACCTTAACGGGTGCATGCTTGTAATTTGTAATCTGAATCATTGAAAAACAAAAAAAAATTGGCTCGGTATATTTCAGTGGTATCAGAGCCACGTATCCTGCCATCCTGTGAAATCAGCTTTCTATGAGTGACAGAGAACAGAGGTATTTGGCAAGAGTATACAAGAGAGGTACAGTTCAGACACAGTTGCATCAAGCTCCAGAAGGTCACACAGCTTCCGAGGTTTTGAGGGCTAATTGGGAGCCTTCACAAGAAACAGAAATGGGGGATAATGAAAGAAGTTCTGGCAACAGAGGTGACAGTGGGAAGGGTATAGACAATTCAGCCAATTTGGGTCAAGGACTCGATAAGAAGATGGATGCCATGATGGATATGTTTTCTCTCCTGTTGGGGAAATTGGGTCCCAATATTCCACAACACAATACAGGGCATCCCGGGGAGCATAGTGCTTCCAACCCACACAATGGTCATGTTGCCCAACCTGCAGTGAGCAACACTTACATTTCTGCTAGACCATTCAAACCCACGTTTTTGACACCAGCAATCCCACAGCCTGATCCTGAAGAAAATGTTTCATCCTTGGAGAGGGTGAGGATAGGCCGAACAGAGTATGACACCCTTCCTGATGAAGTAAAACTTGACATGTCCTTCAATGATTACATGGAGTATAGAAGGAAGGATAGAGGCCAAGGGAGAAACTATGATCAAAGAAGAACCCCAGCACAAGGAGATTGGAATCAAGCTCTCAACAAGGTTACGCTTGCCCATTTTGATGGAAGCGATAATAATTCTGCTCGAGCCTGGTTACAAAAACTAGACAACTATTTGGCACTTAGGCCAATGGCTGAAGAAAAACGATTAGATTCGCTACGCTACACCTAGATGGGGTGGCGCATGAATGGTGGTACCATGGCCTAGTCACCTTAGGTCATGGGTCTATCACTAGCTACGATGAGTTCTCCAATAGACTCATTGAGAGGTTCGAGAAAAAGGACCTAGAAGTGCATTTTAGGGAATTGGCACAGTTGAGACAATATGGCACTGTGGATGCCTACATAGCTAAGTTTCAAAGACTTTCAGTTATGGTCACTGGAATTGCAGAAAGAAGATTAGTCATCCTATTCACTGAAGGATTGATGGAGCCAATCAAGGGTTGGATCAAAGCTTTTGATCCACCGTCCCTACAAGAAGCAATGAAAAAGGCTAGAAACATGGAGTGGGCTGCTCCCAAAGCAAAGTTCCATTCCAAACCAGCTTTTCACAAAGGTGATAGAGGGAAAAAGTTTCATCAGAAGCCTCACCATAAGGAGTTTAAACCTCAGAAACCTCCTGGCTCAAGATTGGATCCAGAGACTATCAATGAACTCCGTAGGAAAGGTTTATGTTTCCGTTGTTGGGAAAAATGGTCACAAGATCATGTGTGCCCAAAGGGGGCTAAAATTCATCAAATTGAGTTCTATACAGCTGATGAAAGCAATTCTGATTTTTCTGATCAGCAAGCTGATTTTGAGGACAGCGATGAAGAAAATACTCCAGAAGAGTTTGAAGGTGAAAAAGAAAGTGGTGGTACATTGGCTCAACTTTCGAGCTTCCAAAAGAATGAGTCCTTTAAAGTTCATGGGATGATCAAAGGGCAACGTATTGTTGCTTTAATTGACACTGGAGCAACACATAACTTCATAGACGAAGTTGTGGTGGCAAAGAAAGGATTGCAAACAGAAGACTTTGAAGGGTTCAGAGTTATGGTTGCGGATGGGTTTCACATCTCATGCACCAAGAGGATTCCGAACATGTCAATGCAATTGGGCAATTACGAAGTCAAGGATGACTTCTATGTGGTCAATATTGGAGATACGGATGCTGTCCTTGGCATTCAATGGCTGCGATCTCTTGGAGAGATCTCTCTAAATCTGCAAACTATGGAGTTGAAGTTTCAATCCGATGGGAAAGAAGGTGGTGTTGAGAGGAATGTCAAATGGTGGCCCTCGGATTGTATCATTCAAGAGGATGGCGATTGATCCCGTCATGATCAAGTGGAATGGGTCAGCGAGAGTATGATTCTTCCGGCAAGTCAGCTGAAATGTAGAGCATCCTCCTGATATCCATCTTTACTCACTAAAAAGAGTAAAGTGTTTGCTGATTTACCTCCTGGACCTCCTCCTGATCGAGGTTCAGAACACATCATAGAGCTCAAGGAAGGAGCTAAACCGGTGATCACAACTCCATACCGGTATCCGAAGAGGCAAAAGGATGAGATTGAGAAGAATATCCGAGAACTTTTGGAGATGGGTTTCATACGCCCAAGCAAGAGCCCCTTTGCTTCTGCAGTGGTTCTTGTAAAGAAGGATGGTACCATGCGCATGTGCGTGGACTATCGTGCTTTGAACCAAAGCACTATCAAGAATAGATACCCCATTCCCAGAATAGATGAGCTCATTGATGAGCTACATGGGGCTAAGTTCTTCTCAAAGATTGATCTAAGATCAAGTTACCATCAGATAAGGATGAGGGGATCAGATGTGGAAAAGACAGCTTTCAGATGTCACTATGGCCACTTCAAATTCTTAGTCATGCCATTTGGTTTGACTAATGCACCGGCCACCTTTCAGTCTTGCATGAACCGTGTGTTTCAGAATCAGTTAAGGCGGTTTGTGCTGATATTTTTTGACGACATTCTGATCTACAGCAAGACGTGGGAAGATCACCTCAAGCACTTGGAGGAAGTGCTTAGTATCATGGAATCTGAGAGTTTGTTCGCAAAGGCTTCCAAATGTGAATTTGGAATGGTGGAGTTATTATACCTTGGCCACATAATCAGTGCTGAGGGAGTAAAGGTGGATCCGGAGAAGATCAAAGCCGTGGTTGATTGGCCACCACCTGAAAGTTTGACACAGTTGAAAGGTTTTTTGGGCCTTTATGGTTTCTATCGGAGGTTTGTTAAGGGGTATTCTCAGAATGCAGCTCCCCTTACTGATCTCACCAAAAAGGGAGCCTTTGTTTGGTCAGAAAAGGCTCAAGTTGTTTTTGACAAATTTAAGAAGATCGTGAGCTCGTGCCCAGTTTTGGCTATCCCTGATTTCTCTAAGCCATTCGAGCTGCAGTGTGATGCATCGGGTGAAGGAGTTGGTGCTGTCCTGATGCAAGACAAGCACCCTATTGTGTTTGAAAGCCGAAAATTACGGGGTGTGGAAAGGTCATATTCAATTTATGACAAAGAAATGCTTGCCATTATGCATGCATTAGCCAAGTTCCGACAGTACTTGGTGGGGAATAAGTTCATGGTTAAAACAGACCACAATAGCCTCAAGAATTTTATGCACCAAAAGGATTTAAATGAGAGGCAACAGAAATGGGTGAGTAAGCTTCAAGCTTACGACTTTGACATTGAATATGTCAAAGGGAAAAATAATGTCGTGGCCGATGCTCTATCCAGAAGGCCTCATCTTAGCTCATTGTGTGAGCTTACTGCAGATTGGAGAGACATGTTGCTTGCTGATTATGCAAAAAATTAGTTTGCAACCAGCATTCTGGAAGGTACTTTCCATGATGAAAAGTACCAGGTGGTTGAGGGTTTGATTCAGTATAAGGGTAGAATCTTTCTGGTGGCTGATTCTAAGCTCAAGAAGAAGATTCTTTTGAATTTTCATGACATTCCAGTTGCTGGTCACCAAGGGTTTTTCAAGACCTATAGGCAGATCCGAGAAAGGTTTTCTTGGAAAGGTTTGAAGAGGGAGGTTCAACGTTACATTCAGGAATGTCCTGTTTGTCAAGCAAATAAAAATGAGCACACATTGCCAGCCGGTTTGCTGCAACCACTTCCAATTCCCAATCAAAAATGGGAAAGCATTTCAATGGATTTCATCACTGGGTTGCCCAAGGCTCAAGGGAAGGATTGTATCTACGTGGTAGTTGACAGATTAACCAAGTTTGCTCATTTCTTTGCCATTACCAGTACCTTTTCTGCAGCTCAAGTTGCAGATTTGTTTTTTCGAGAAGTGTTTAGGCTTCATGGGTTGCCAAAGAATATTGTAAGTGATAGGGACAGCAAGTTCCTAAGTACTTTTTGGCAGGAAGTTTTCAGAATGAGTGGTACTGTGCTCACTCCAAGCACGAGTTATCACCCCCAAACTGATGGGCAAACCGAAGTGGTGAACAAGTGGCTGGAAGGCTACTTGAGAAACTATGTGTCAGAACAACAGAAAGCTTGGGTTAAGTGGCTGCATATAGGCGAGTATTGCTACAACTCTACCTTCCATATGTCAATCAAAATGTCTCCTTTCTTGGCACTCTATGGATATGAAGCACCCAGCTTTGCAGATTTGGTGTTTGGTGACAGCAAAGCACCATTAGCCAAGGATTTGTTGCAGCATAGTCAGGACATAATGAGATCCTTGAAGGATAATTTGCAGATTGCACAAAATCAGCAGAAGTTGTATGCTGATCAGAAGCGTGTAGAGCGTTCTTTTGGGGTTGGGGATATGGTCTATCTCCGTTTACAACCTTACAGACAGTCAACTCTCAAGAAGAGTGGAGCTGAGAAGCTCAAACCTCGCTTCTATGGGCCGTTTAGGGTCATCAGAAAGGTTGGGGCTGTTGCTTACGAGTTGGAGCTACCTTCGATAGCGTGAGCATACATAACGGCCTTCCACGGTCTCACCAAGAAGAAAATTTGGACACAATGTGACGTTTCTTCACAGCCAAGCCACCATTGGACCTAAGAAGGACAGCTTGGTTCTGGCCCCGAAATGATACTTGACTTCGAGAACGCCTCTTGAGGAATAGAACTATCGAGAATGGTAAAGCGGGAAGAAACCTGCCGGATGGGAGGATGCAACTTGGGAAAGTGATGAGATAATGCAAAGACTAGTTTGTACTGCTTGAGGACAAGCAATCTTGGGAGGGCGTGGATCGTAATGTCCCCTTTCAAGCCCGACTGCTGGGACCGCTAGCCTTTCTTTGGGGAACCCGAGGTTGTTCTGAAGTTAAAATTAGGGTTTCCTAATTTTGAGGAGGTCATTGATCGGAGATGATAGTTTTAATGGCGGATTCCTTCTGGGTTTTCAGAGGGCTTCGCAGTGATATGCTCGTCTCAGCATTCAGAGTACTTTGTGGAATTTACTATTTTTAGTAAATTCTATTTTTGGCAGTTTTCAGATGAGCTCAGGTTGGTTGACTTCCGGTTTCAGATTGATCAGTTGACTTCATCAGTATTGGCTTCAGGGCATTTGCAGAGAAATGAGTTAAGTCATTTAAATTAAAAATAGTCACGTTAAAATGTTATATTTTAATGTTGACCCTTGGCTTAGACTTAATGACTTAATGTCATTTTAAAAAGGTGGTCATTGAGGGTGACGCCCTCATTAAAAGAACATTTTAATATTCCCTAAGTCAAAGCAAGATTATGTTTGGCACATATTTCAAAGTTGAATATTTAAATGAAATATTAAATCAAGAGCTTGAAGGAAAAAGTACGCCATCATTGAGGAAAGGGGATTTTGACCTAAAATCAGATTCTAGGGTTTCGTGAAGTCAAGCGAAGATTATAAAAAGGGAGTCTTGTGCATCATTTGGGCTATCTTGGAAAACACACCGTTATGCTGCCGGATTGAATCTGGATCACTTCGAGGGATGAAGACCTCCTAACCATTGGGCATCTCTTCTCGTTTGTAAGACAACGACTAGTGATGAATTTAGTCTAGTTGTGAGTTCATTGTATTCCGTGCATTGTAATCTGCATTAGTATTGTTAGTTTCAGATCTTGCATGTTAGAGGTTTCTTGATTTTAGCAATTAGCTACAGCAGACTCAGTATTTCATTCATATTTCAAAAAAAGACAAAAATATCATTCTGGGTATTTCATAAATCTCATTGTTTAGGGTAGGCGCCTAAGTTCCTAAATTTCTAGATTTTATTATTGAGAATTGAATTTTTAAAGGAGGTTGTACCATTTCAGCTGGGTCGTACCTCTTGCAATGCATTGGGATTCGTGAAAAATTAAATAGAAGCATTTCAAGTCAGTTTGTGATTCTAATCTGATCGCCTCCTTGTTAAAGGTGCTTTCCTTCAGTATCTAGTCTTTTGGATCAGTTTCTAGGAAGATCTGATCATTTATATAAATCTGTGTTGCTGGTTTATGAAGAAAAAATACAGTATTGTTATAACAGCAAACAGGGATTTGCACTATTGCTCTTGGATGGGTGCTGGGAACTCTTAAAGGCTTCATGGAGACATCATTGAAGATTGCACAGATTTAAAGAGGTTGGATCTGTTCCTTTCATGCAAGTTAAGCTTATTCTTGGCAATCATTGAATGCTTCAATATTATTGCAATATTCTTAAAGGCTGGTTTGTAATTGGTAGCAAGTAGTCATCTTTCAAATTGTATACTGGCAGTAGTACTGTCGATCTTAGATTCTTGCTCAGTCAGATTGTAATTTTCTCTCTTTCAGCATTTTGATAATTGAATGTAATCCATCTCTGCCCTATGGTCGCTACTATCCCATTCTGGGTTAGAAAGCACATCCTGGGTGTTGAGAGTCTTTAGCTTTCAGCATTTTCTTTCAAGCAGTAGTTCTGTATTTACTCCGTCATATGGTCGCCCCTCACTCCGCATCGGATTGGGTAGCACATACTTGACGTTGAGTTCCTTTCTGCAAATAGATTAGAAGACCCTCTGACCAATGCTCACCCTCAGCGGTGCCATTCTGGTTAGGGTTGCTTTCTTGCACGCTTCGGTTTATCTATCTAACCTTAACGGGTGCATGCTTGTAATTTGTAATCTGAATCATTGAAAAACAAAAAAATTTTGGCTCGGTATATTTCATGTTATGTTATAATGTTACATACATAGGTGCTTTTTGTCTAGAGTTTAGCTTCTCCCCTAATATTTTCATCAAGTCAATTTTCCCACCACTTTGAATGGCATTGGTGCTCTTTGCCTTGCATGAGAAGCTATTCGTTCACTGTGGGCAGGAAGGGGAGTTGACATGATTAACACATGTTTTTTAAATTGTAACAAGTATTGTTATTGGAAAACACTCTTTGTTGTGGGTTTTCTCATTCTCTGAGTTGAAAGCGAAAGGTTGGAGAGTAGGTGGCAGAGTTGCAGGTGGGGGAGATGAAAATCCAATAGAATTAAGGTGAGGGGTTTGTAACCGATTGGGTTGTCACTTCTAAAGTGTTTTAAAACATTGTGTGGGTCGCAGATTTTGAAAAATCAGTGTTTTGCAACTTGGAATTTTACACAACAGTATGAATATCTTAAAAATATTTTTTTATTTAGACTATAGGAATGTAATGAAAGGCACCATTTTTTAAACACGTAGTGTCTTCCAACAACCATTAACACTATGTCTAATTGCAGGTTGGAAAAAATAGTGGGATGTGAGTGCATGATTTATGAAACCTTCAACCCACACAATGTTGTAAATCCCTCTATGGACACAACTAATCTCTCGACAAAACGCACTATTGGAACACAACAATCTATTGAGAGGGAGGTGAATCAGTAGATATTAAAATTTAGCTCCCAAAAGTGCAAACTACTTCTTTAAATCTCATATTACTTTATGGAGATTAATTCATTTAGCCTTTAAATACTTTAGTGTAGATTAAAACAACACATGCATAGACATGAATATGCACACACACATAAAAATCACATAACACAATATGTACGTGGAAAACCCAAGATGGGAAAAACCACAATGAGAAATGTTGGCTAGGATCTACTACCATAATCCAGTCTCACAAAGAAATATTATGTTACAATGTGTAGGGAACCAACCCAAGGAAGCACCAATTCCCTGACAATGTTTAGGGAACCAACCCAAGGAAGCACCAACTCCAAGGAGACTCCAATCCCATACATTGAGCACCAACTCAGTTATCTGATAGCACCAACCAATTAGATTTACAATAAATAGAAAATACAATTTTGTTTACAATTCAATGTTGCAACTTATTTGCAACTGCACAATGATTTGTTGTAGTCTCTGCAACCTAATCCTCTCTACTATTGTTGTTGCAATCTCAGAAACTCTAATATCAACTTTGCACTTCTCTCTATGCTCTTCTCTTTGCTTCTCTTTCTAATCTGCACTCTCCTCTTCACTTAGAACAACCTCTATTTTAACTTGTTATACTACATCTCTCTCCACCTTGAATGAAAACACCTAGAGGATATCATGTATTACAGTCTACAACTCTTGTTTTCACGTGTGCATTCACTATCTTACTTTGTTGCTCTCTCTTCTTCCTCACTGTCTCAACTACATACTCAACAAGTTATCATATTTTGCTACACTCTCTGCAACTGCGGACTATTCTACTTCTTCTCACATATAGAAAATACACCCTTGAGACAATTTTTTGATTGTCTCCATTCTTTGTCGACCTGGAATTGATTTCCTCGAGATTCTCACCACCGTTCAGATCATCTCAAATCTTCTACTAGGTTTTTCCCACTCTCTTCTTTAGCAAGCTACATGTGCATTGATCCACATGCCACCATGTATTTCAAATCTGATTCACTAGATATTTTGGTGATCGTCAAAAACCTAAACCTGAATGCATTAAATGCTTTCTTTAGATCATTTGATCTGATTTTGATCTCATGTTTTTTCAATGTTTGTAGAACTTTCTTAGTCAATCAAATAGTTGTTGGAGCAGTTGAACAAATTAAATTCATTCACAATGTTGTTCTCTGGCCGCAACCCTCATTCACACTATCACAGTCGTTGTAGATGTTCAAGTTCAGATTTTGGTTTTCAATCTTCTCTCTTGTGCCATGATCCTACAATTACCATTCACCTTGGAATATTTAAATCTCTATTGTTATATCAATCATCTTTGATCGTGCATCATCGATTTCCACTGACTGGTAATCACCATTAGGACATCACATACTATTGTTGAAGGGACTAGCATCTTAGCCTCACTAATGTTCACCTTTCTCTCAGATGTTTCTTGTGAAAGAAACGGATCCACACACCATCTTTCATCCACATCATCACCATGTAATTCACAACAACGATGTGGATTAGCATATCTAGCAATCGCTCTTTGCCACCTGTCAGCATACTATGAGGAAACTAAGGTAGCGAAACAACTTCCTACACTAATCTTGAGAGGAGAATAATGCAAAAAATTTACAAATCTTTAATAGTTACAAAAAAATAAACACAAATATCATGCATACCATGACACAATGATTTATGTGGGAAAACCCTTTTGGGAGAAAAACCCCACACTCCAAAAGCCACCTAATATATTATTCAGAAATCACAAAGATTACAATATACTTGCAAAGAAAGCTTCTCACAGGAGTATCACCACTCAAAGATCCAAAGACAACACGACTACCAACAGACTCTCTAAATATATCACTATCTCTACCTCCATCATAATACAATGCCCTCATAAAATAGGGTTACATTCTAGGGTGACATACCAACAAAATATCCACCATTAGACCTAAGACCTAATAATTAACAGTCTAGATTTACAATGTATTATTTATCTAATGTGTGTCGGTCATTTTTAGGAGTTTCTTGAAAAAGTTAACAAAAAATTGTTTACACACATCCCACTCCCCCCCTTCCTGCCATTGTATATTACACCTATCAATGTAACTAGGAAATATATATATATTCATATATTTATCCTATCAACAATAACCTTTATATAATTGCAAGGTTGAGACACATTTTCCCAACAAATCTCCCACTTTTCAAACAGCTTGCAAGAGCAATGGGAAGGAGTAAACATTGTCTCTTAATTGCTCGAGGCCAAAAGGCCCATAATCTCTTAACGCCATCTGAACTTCTTTGTGCTCATAGGATTTGTTAAATAATCAACAACATTCATCAAAGTCTCTACCTTAACCAGCTTCACCCTGCCATCTTCAACCATATCTCTAACAAAATGATATTGTACCTCAATGTGCTTGGTCCTGGCATGAAATGTCAGGTTCTTAGCTAGACATATCACACTCTGACTGTCACAATAAATTGTCATTGCACCTTGTTTTATTCCAATATCTAAACATAGTCTCTTAAGCCAAATAGCTTCTTTACAAGCATGTGTAGTTTCCATATACTCTGCTTTAGTAGTGGACAAAGCAACCACAACCTGTCACTTACTCATCTAAGTAATTGCACTACCAAATAAAGTAAACACATAAGCACTAGTGGATCTTCTACTATCAACATCACCTACCCATTTTGAATCCACATAACCATGAATATCAAGGGAAATCTCATCTTCAGTCACATTACTATGATAACATGAGGAATAATTTGAGGTTCCATGCAAATATCTAAAGACTCTTTTAACTGCATCCCAATGAACTCTACCAGGATTAGACATATATCTGGAAAGAACTCCCACTGCTTAGGCAATGTCTGGTCTAGTACAAACCATAGCATACATCAAACTTCCAATTGCACTTTGGTAAGGCACTTTGCTCATGTCTTCCATCTTTGATGGGGATGTTGGACAATCTAAAATAGATAACTTTGTTCCAATAGAAAGGGGAGCACACAATGGTCTACAATATTGCATGTTAAATCTCTATAAAATTGAATTGACATACTTACTTTGGCCAAGCCATAGCTTTTTGTTCACTCTATCTCTTTTAATTTCCATCCCAAGAGTGTGTCTAGCTGCACCAAGATCTTTCATTTCAAATTTAGTAGCAAGTTGAGATTTTAGTTCTAAAATTGTACCTTTCCCTTTGTTAATAAATAACATATCATCAACATATAATGCAGTAAATAGGAAATGATCACCATCTGTTTTATAATAAACACAGTGATCTGATTTAGAATGCTTAAATCCCAAACTCAACACATATGTATCAAATTTTTGGCACCACATCCTAAGACTCTGTTTTAGTCCATACAAAGATTTCTTCAATTTTCAAACCAACTTACTTTTACCTTTCACCACGTAGTGCTTTGGTTGTGTCATATAAATATCCTCCTCCAAGTCACCATGAAGGAAAAGTACTTTTCACATCTATTTTCTCAACCTCTAAATCATAAGCAGCAACAATAGCAAGCAAAAATCTAATGGATTCTATTTTTGCAATAGGAGAGAATATCTCACCATAATCAACACCCTCAACTTGAGAGTAACCTTTTGCAACCAACCTTGCTTTGTACTTCTCAATACCTCCATCTGAACCAATCTTTTCTTGAACACACATTTACAACCAATAGGTTTTTTTCCTTCAGGAAATGGTACAAGATCCCATGTATCATTCTTTTTCAAAGATGCCATTTCTTCATCCATAGCAATCTTCTAGGATTCTACATCATTCATACCTAATGCCTCTTCTACAGACCTAGGTTCATCCATATTAGTATTCAAAGAAAAAAACATCTCCAATCATCAGATGTATACCTTTTAGGTGTTTATCTATGCCTTGTAGACCTACGAACATGTTGAGTTGGAGGTTCTTCCTCCTCTTCTAAAGATTCAAAGCTATATGAGCTCTCCTCGGCTTCTTGTCTATCCATGGGCTTCGATTCAACATTCTTAGGTGTAGAAGGAAATTGAAGCACATCTTCTTGTTTACTTTGTTTTGGCTGCAATGTACTAGAAGAAGGCTTAATTTCTCTGAAAATAACACTTCTACTATATATTACCTTTTGTGCAACAAGATCCCAAAGCTTGTATCATTTCACACCATTACTATATCCAATGAAAATACTTCTCATAGCCTTGTTCTCCGACTTTTTTCACTTCTCCTTTGGCACATATGCATATGCCTCACAACCAAAAATTCTAAGATTTCTTAATGAAGGCTTGTGACCTGACCATGCCTTTATAGGCATCTTATCAATAAGAGTCGATGTAGGAGACATGTTAATCAAGTAACAAGAAGTGGCAATAGCTTCAACCCAAAACCTTTGTTCTATGCCAACACCACTCAACATACTCCTAGCCTTCTCCATCAGTGTCCTGTTCATTCTTTTTGCAACTCCATTATGTTGTTGAGAACACATAATTTTCTTTTGTCTATGAATACCACAATCTTTACATAATCTATCAAAATCATTAAAGCAAAATTAATAGCCATTATCAGTCCTTAAACATTTTATTTTCTTTCCAGTCTGCAACTCAACCATTGCTTTAAATTCTTTAAATCGACTGAAAACTTCAAATTTACTTTTTAGAAAATATACCCATGTCCTTCTACTATAATCATCGATAAATGAAGCATAATATGTGGATTTACCAATTGAAGGAACATCTACAGGACCAAACACATTAGAATGAATAAGATCCAACACACCACAAGATTTATGAGAACTCAAGTAAAACTAAACGCGGTTTTGTTTTCCATAAATGCAATGCTCACATAAATTAGACAAACCTTCTTGAAACAAGGTTTTTATTTTTCAGGGTCCTTAGACCCTTTTCTCCAATGTGGCCAAGTCTTTGGTGTCATAACATAGTTTTCTCTACAAGTAACTTTGTCTCAAAAGAAAGAGCACCCTTGGGTACCCAAAAGCCATGACTATCTGCTGAAGGTGAAACCCTCACTTCTTCCACAAAATTTATTTTCACAAAAGTACTATTGTACTCAACAATTCATGCATCAAGCTTACATAATGTCCCATATCTAACACCTCTAGCAATCACCATAACACCTCTAACCATCTTGCATCGTGCATCAAAAAATACTACTTGCACACCTGCATCTATTAGTTTGCTTACAGATAACAAATTTCATGGTAATCTAGGGATATGCAACACACCATTAATTATTTTTATTCTACCATCAAGAAATATGATTTTAACTTTACCACGACCAACAATGTCTAAATGAGAATCATCACCCAAGTACACCTTAACTCCATCAAATTCTTCATATTAAGAAAACCAATCTCTATTAAAGGTCATATGGAAAGATGCACCTGAGTCAATTAACCATTCATCATTACCTGCACAAGTTTCCAAAGCTGCAATGAATGTGTCACCATCTTCCTTCTCGGACTCAAAATCAAAATCAAAATTCTTTTTTTCTTTTTTTCTTCTTTGCATTCCTTAAAAACATGTCCAGGCTTACTACAGTTCTAGCAAATAACTTTGGACTTTCCAGGAGATTTAGATCTCCCCCTAGACTTGGATTCGTCATGCTTCTCATTTTTCTTGTATTTTTCCTTAGGTCTTCCATGAACATTTAGGGCCTCCTTGGCAGTGACAAATACCTTCCTCCTCATCTCTTCAGAAAGCAAAGAACCCACCACATCTTCAATCTTCAAAATTACAGAAGTACTCACAATAGCCATAACAAGAGAATCCCACGAATCAAGAAAAGAACAAAGCAAGATCTGACATTTTTCCTCCTCATCCATTTTGAAACCAACTAATTGTAACTAATCCACTAGCATATCAGATGCTTCTAAGTGGTTTTTGATTCATCCACCCTCTTCCATTCTCAAGGAATACAACTTTTTCCTCAAGAAAATCTTGTTCACTAAATATTTGGCTTGATACATCTCACCAAGCTTCTTCCATAGTTTCTATGTAGAGGTCTCCTCATGGAAATTAATTAAAATAGAGTTTTCCAAGCACAATCTAATTAGACCCTTGGCTTTATGGTCCATAACATCATATTGAGCAGCCTAAGTAGGATTTGTAGACCTTGAAACATTCTCATCAACAATATCCCACAGATCTCAATCTATCAACAAATCCTCCATCTTCAGCTTCCATATTTCAAAATTATTTCCAAAAAAAAATTCCACCTCTATTCTCCCTAATGAACTTGTCATCTGAAGATTCCTACAACAAGATCACAAAGTATCTTCTGCACAAGCTCCCACTCAAACCTAGATTAGTCCAAAAAACTCAACAACCCACAATCGAAACCAAAGGTGATCAAGCTCTTATACAACTTGTAAGGAAGCTAAGGTAGTGGAACAACTTCCTACACTAATCTTGAGAGGAGAATAATGCAAAAAATTTACATATCTTTAACAGTTACATAAACTTAAACAAAAATAAACACAAATATTATGCATACCATGACATGGTGATTTACGTGGGGAAAACCCTTTCAAGAGAAAAATCCCATACTCCAAAATTTGACTAATAAATTATTCAAAAATCACAAAATTACAATATACTTGCAGAGAAAGCTTCTCACAAGAGTATCACCACTTAGAGATCTAGAGACAACATGACTACCAAAAAACTCTCAAAATATATCACTATCTCTACCTCAATTGTAATGCAACACCCTCATAAAATAGGGTTACATTCTAGGGCAAGACAGGCCAACAAAATATCCACCATTAGATCTAAAACCTAATAATTAATGGTCTAGATTTACAATGTATCATTTATCTAATGTATGTCATCCATTTTAGGAGTTTCTTGAAAAAGTTAACAAAAAATTGTTTATATGCATCCCACTCCTCCCCCTTGCTGCCATTGTATATTACACCTATTGGTGTAACTAGGAAATATATATATATATATATCCTATCAACAATAACCTTTATATAATTTCAAGGTTGAGACACATTATCCTATGATTACCATTCACCTTGGCATCTTTAAATCTTTGTCGTTAGATCTATCATCTTTGATCGTGCACCATCGATTTCCATTTACTAGCGATCACTGTTAGAACATCGCATATTGCTATCGAAACGACTAGCATCTTAGCCTCACCGATGTTCACCTTTCTCTCAGATATTGCTTATGAAATATATGGATCCACACACCATCTATCATCCATAACATTGCCACATAATTTGCAACAATGATGCGGATTAGTATATCGGGAAATCGCCCTTCACCACTTGTTAGCATACATCATCTTCCATCACTATGACTTCATCATGTCGAGGAGACTTAGAGACTCCTCACTTTGATATGCAAAGGTCTATCTAATGAATTACTATCAGACTATCAAAGTGACCAATCATTTGGTCCTGCTGAACTTTCGCCTTCTCTTCGATCTGCTTCAAACACTTGAATTTACAACCACAAGGTCCACCTAACAGATCATCACCATGAAATTCACAAAGAGGATGTGAATTGACAAACCAATCAATCATTGTTCACCACTTGTTGTTACACGCCACCATCCTTCTATGTCACTTCCCAGTCGAGTCCCACCAAGTGATTGCCATGCACCACTGTGGTGTAGCCATGGTAGGAGGGTCCTCCAAGAGAACAATTTGGACCATGCAGCAAGAGTTGCACAACAGAAGAAACATAAAATATGGAGGCAAATGAAGATTCAATCATTCTTATCAATAATTTTTTTTATTAGAATTGGCTGACAACATCCAAGCTCAAGATTGGGCTCACAGGCCTAATACAACATGCTCAAAATACACTATTCATATATGCTCCTTAATGCGAGTGAAAATCTTACACATCAAATCTACATTCATCTACCTAATCAACTTCTTCTATTCTAATGATCTATTACAAGCTTTATAGCCTATTTGCAGATCTAGAATCTTCTGCATCGACCAAAGATCATCACAATCTCCAATGAAAGAAAATGTAAGGTGCACATGAAATAGGTCATCCTCAAATTTGAATTTCTCCTCAGCAGGTGCATAGGATGAAGTGTGGACCTATAATTAAGGTCAAGAACACTCCACGAAACAATTCGAATCACACCATCAAGATCTACAAGTTATGAGAAAGATCCAAAAGCAATTAAACTAGTCGTTAGGCTTGAAAATTATTCTAGTGTCGGTTCAAGAAACTACCACTAAATCTGGAAGCAATAACTTGCCAGAAAAAGATCCAATTGTGCTCAAATCTTGGAATAAGGAAAATTAACATGTCCACGATGAAAACATAGATCTGCGAGGTCTAGTGAGAAAATATGATGAATCCACCAACTTGAACTAAACAAGAATTGAACAAGAAAAAAACTAAATAAAAATATTTTTGGTTGATGCAATATTTCCAAGAACCAAGGATACTCCTGCTTCAGACATTCGGGGTTATTGAAAAGTGAGTCCCTCACTTTTTTGGGGCTAAAGGAAAACCAATACGGTCTTCAATCTCATATGATTGTTGTTTAGGAAACTGATTCTCTAATTTTTCTTTACTTCCTTCACTGAATTTTGCTCCATGGTACTGATGTAGATCTGCAATGTTGAATATAGGTGATATACCCATGCCATCTGGTAACTCCACTTCATATGCATTTCCCAAATCAAATTTCTTCAAAACCTTACAGGGTCCAAACTTCCTCATCTTGAGCTTATTATATGTGCGAACTAGAAATATTTCCTTCCTCAAATACACCATCACTTCATCTCCAACTTTGAACTCCTTATGTCTCCTCTTTTCATCTGCTTGCTCCTTATACTTCTGGTTCATATCTTCCAATTGTTGCTTTACTTGAGTATGCACTTTCATCATGTGTTCTACAAATTCCTCTACTTCTGTAGTCTTATCTTCCTTATCGATGTCTCGCAACTCTGATATACCTCTAGGATGAACTCCAGTAACAATCTCAAAAGGTGTCTTTTTGGTACTCCTATTCACTAAGTTATTGTAAGCAAACTCTGCTTGTGCAAGGACTAAATCCCAACTTTTGTTCTTCTCTCAAACCAAACATTTCAACAAATTCCCCAAACTCCTGCTTACTACCTCTGTTTATCCATCAATTTGTGGGTGAAAAGTAGAATTGAACCTCAAATATTTCTTTAACTTCTTCCAAAGTGTCCTCCAAAAGTAACCAACAAACTTTGTATCTCTGTTTGAAACAATTCTCCTAGGTAATCCATGCAATCTAACCACTTCCTTGAAAAAAAAGTCTGCTACATGTACTGCATTTGTTCTCTTCTTACAAGGTATGAAATGTGTAATTTTAGAAAATCTATCCACCACCACAAATAGAGAATCATTACCTCTTTGTGTCTTTGGAAAACCAAGTATGAAATCCATGTTGATATCCTCCCAAGGTCTCTCTGAAATTGTCAAAGGCTTATACAATCCAACATTCTGACTACTCCCTTTTGCAACTTGAAAAACTCTACAACTCTGCACAAATTTCCTAACATCCTTATGGATCTATGGCCAAAAGTAATTCTCACTTACCAATGCTATTGTCTTATCAACTCCAAAGTGTCTTGACAATCCTCCAATATGCTTCTCTTTCACCAAGTTATCCCTCATTAAACTTTGAGGTATACACAATTTATTCCCTCTAAACAACATATCCTCCTGAATGAAATAATCCAACCACTGACTCCTATCCTTCAAAACTAGTTCTTTACAAGCTCTCCAAGGTTCTACAAAATTTGGGTCTTCCTCATACAAGTTCTTCAATTCATCAAAGCCTAATGCAATGCCTGATGATCTGTATACAACACAAACTCCTTAGGAAACAAGTAATGTCTCCACTTCTTCAAGGCTTGAACTATGGCATAGAACTCCTGATCATGCACTGAATACCTTCTCCTAGCATCATTCAATTTCTCACTAAAATAAGCTACTAGTCTTCCTTCTTGACTTAATACTGCTCCAATTGCATTTCCACTTGCATCACAGTCTACTTGAAATACCTTGTTATGTAAGGAAAGCTCAGGTGCGGAACAAACTCTCCCAATGTCAAAACCTCAGGGAAGAATGCAGATATGACTTTAAATTTTGCAATTACAATTCAATAAGATACACATGAAAAGAATAACAAAATAGAGAAATAAAGACATACACAATTGGACACCAGATTTACGTGGGAAAGCCCTTACGGGAGAAAAACCCACCACACCAAGAAAAGTCTCTTTGTATTACAGTAAAGAAAATTACATATAGAGATCAACTTCACTTTCTGATGTCAATTATTACAGTAGCCTCATTAATTGATCAACCTTATACAGAGATTCTATCTAAAACATCTAATGAATTTACTCAGATCAATCTGTGTTCAATCGAGCAACACTTTGTTATCTCGCATTATTCATCATCTTCCACCATTGCAAAGTGTAATTCATTCTCTTACGGTCTGTTTGTTTTCCACAACAGAATAGTCGCAACTGTTCAACTGCCAATTGTTCTCATTCCGCTTCGCTCATTGGTTCAAAATAGACCACGTCAAATAGTCATTCGGTCAAAACGTTCAAACAGAATCGCATGTCGATGAGACAACAGACTGTCTCCCCGATGCCACAATGCTCGACTGTCCTTATCGGCAAGAATCATATCGAATGCAAAAACATCAACCAGACTCACTCCATCGGCAAGACTTCTCACCGATGTCCATTGTAGAACTATCGACAAGACCATCACTATCGTTAAGAGTCTTATAGAACCTTTATGTCACACCGATGTTCATCCTGCAGAGTTGTCGGCGAGACGAGCTCTATCGATAAGAGCTCATACAGAACACAAATCCATCGACAAGACAAACACTATCGCTAAGAGTTCACACCAAACATAGAACAGTCAGAGAGACCAACGCTATCAACAAGAGCTCACACTGAATGTATACCTGTGTTGCTGCCATGTATTCTACCTCTGTAGTGGACAAAGTGACTACAGCCTGTTACTTACTCATCCAACTAACTGCACCACCATTCATCATGAAAATATATCCACTGGTGAATCTTCTGCTATCAATGTCCCCTACCCAATCAGAATCCACATAGCCTCGAATGCTTAAAGTCCTCTATGATTCAACCAAATTCCCATGGTAACACAAAGCATATTTTGAAGTTCCCCTCAGATATTTAAACACTCTTTTCACAGCATCCCAATGTGTCCTTCCAGGATTTTCCATAAAATGACTAAGTACTCCCACTGCTTGGGCAATGTCTGGCCTTGTACAGACCATTGCATACATTAAATTTCCAACTGCACTAGCATAAGGCACTCTAGTCATGTCCTCTATCTCAGTAGGATATTTTGGACAGTCTTCAACAGATAGCTTCGTTCCCTGCAAAACTGGAATAACTAGCTGCTTTCAATCAGTCATACAAAATCTCTCCAGAATAGTATTAATATACTTACTTTGACTAAGCCAAAGTTTTCTACTCTTCCTGTCCCTAGTTATTTCCATTCCCATAATATACTTGGCTACACCAAGATCTTTCATTTCAAACTTTTCAGACAACTGATATTTTAGATCAAAAATCATTAACTTACTATTGCCTATGAACAGCATATCATCAACATAGAGAGCAATAATAAGTACATGATCATTTTCATCTTTGAAGTACACATAGTGATCAGATTTTGATCTTACAAATCCCAATGACAAAACAAACGTGCCAAAATTTTGGTACCACATTCTAGGAGATTGTTTTAATCCATACAAAGATTTTTTCAACTTGCAAACCATATTTTCTTTACCTTTTTCAACAAAGTGCTCAAGTTGGGACATATAAATTTCTTCTTCAAGGTCGCCATGAAGAAATGTTGTCTTCACATCCATCTGTTCAATCTCTAAGTCATACGCTACTGCAAGTGACAAAAGAAATCCGATAGACGTCAGCTTAGCTACAGAAGAAAAAATTTCTCCATAATCAATTCCCTCTACCTGGGAATATCCCTTCGCAACAACCTCGCCTTAAACTTTTCCACACTGCCATCCAGACCTATTTTCTTTTTAAATACCCATTTGCAGCCAACAATTTTTCTACCTTCAGGCAAGGGCACCAAACTCCAAGTGTCATTCTTTTCTAATGATGTCATTTCTTCATTCATGGCTTCCAACCAAGAGTTTGAATTAGACATTCTAAATGCCTCTTTCACAGTCCTAGGCTCATCAGTGATATAAATTAAAGCATAGGCACAAGTAGAATCTAACAAAGAAAACCCATACCTATCAGGTTGCTTTCTTTCACGTGTTGACCTCCTCATAGGCTGAGGCTGAGGTTGATTTTCTTCTTCAGAACTCTTAGAACTACTTGAGCTCTCCTCAGTTTCAGGTATATTTTGAATTTTCAATTCCTCTTTATTTGGTGTCGGAGGAATTTCAACTACATCCTTTTTATTTTTTTATTTTTTCTTTGACTACAGATTCAAAGTAGAAGGCTTCAGCTCATGAAAAATAACACTTCTACTGTATAGAACCTTCTCTGTATCAGGATTCCAAAGCTTGTATCCTTTTATGCCAGCACTATAACCAATAAAATACATTTAACAACCTTGTTTTCCAATTTAGATCTTTTTTTCATTCAGCACATATGCATATGCCTCACAGCCAAAGACACGAATGTGTCTCAAAGAGGGCTTCTTTCTAGACCATGTTTCCAAAGGTGTTTTCTCAACAAGAGCGAAATTTGGATAACGGTTTATTAAATAACATATTGTTGTGATTGCCTCAGCCCAGAACTTCTCCTCCAAGCCAACACTACTTAGCATACTTCGTGCTCTTTCCATCACTGTCTTGTTGAACCTTTCAGCAACTCATTTTGTTGCGGAGTGTAGGGTGTATTTTTATGTCTTTTAATCCCATGATCTTTACAGTACCTTTCAAACTCATCAGAACAAAACTCACCACCATTGTGATTCCTTAAACAGTTTATTTTTCTTCCAGTCTAATTTTCCACAAGGTTTTTAAATTCCTTAAAATGACTAAACACTTCTAATTTACTTTTCAAAAAATAAACAAATGCCCTTCTTGAATAATCATCAATGAACGAAACATAATATCTTGATTTAGAAAAAGAAGGAATATTTACTAGACCAAAAACATCAGAATGTATATAATCAAGTAAACTAGAAGATTTGTGAGGACTAGAGTAAAATGAAACACGGTGTTGTTTACCATATATACAATGTTCACATAATTTGAATTCAAGGTTACAGTCATCAAGCCCTTCAACCAGGTTTTTATTTTTCAAGGTTTTTAAACCTTTTTCTCCAATGTGGCCAAGCCTATGATGCTAGAGCATAGCCTTTTCTACTGGAAATTTAACTTCCATATAGTTTGCACTATCAAGAACATTTTTCTCCTTTTATCCATGAGTAGCCTTCTGTGACTTTGTAGAGACATTGTTGCATTGCACAGCAAGTACATCCGGCTTATACAAGGCACCAATACGAGCACCCCTTGCTAGTACCATTGAGCCTCTAGTCATCTTGCAACCATTTCTGAAGAATGAGACCTACACTCCAACATCGTTCAGCTTACTAACAGAAAGTAAATTACGAGCTAGACCTGGTATATACATTACATTATTGATTCCCTTCACTCTTCCATCAAGGAATTGAATTTTGACTCTTCCACAACCAACTATTTCCAGAGATGAATCGCTTGCCAAATACACCCTTCCACCATCATATTTTTCATACTTAGTGAACCAGTCTCTATGAGATGTCATGTGGAAAGATGCTCCATAATCAATCAGCCAGACATCATCTGATGCCTATGTAGCCAAGGCTGCAATGAAAGCGTCTGCATCACTCTGAGAAGAATCATTGTCAGAAGAATACTTCTTCTTTTTCTACTCTTTTCAATCCTTTTGGACATGACTAGGTTTCCCACAATTCCAGCACTTTACCTTGGACTTCTTACTAGGAGACTTTGATCTCCCCTCTTATTTGGATTTGGACTTATTGTCCTTCTTCTTTCCTTTTTCTTTCGATCTTCCTCTAACAGCAAGAGCCTCCTTCGCCATCTCAGAAGATTTTCTTCTCATCTCTTCTGATAACAAAGAAGCAACAATATCTTCCATCTTAAAAGAGGAAGTAGTAATCCCAATAGCCATCACCAAGTGATCCCAAGAATCTGGAAAAGAACATAACAATAGCATACAATGATCTTCTTCATCAATCTTCACACCCACAGATGCTAACTGAGCAATCAACATGTTGAAAGCATTCAAATGATCAACAACAGATGCTCCTTCCTTCATTTTCAAAGAGCACAACTTCTTCCTCAAGGACAACTTATTCACCTAGGACTTGCCCTAATAAATAGCTCCCATTCTTTTCCACAAAGAGGATGTTGTCTTTTCTTCATGAACATTTAGAAGAATAGAGTCTACTAAACAGAGCCTTATCAGCCCCTTTGATTTTTGATCTGCAAGGTCCCAATCCTCTTGATTCATGCATGTAGGTGTCATTCCAGACACAGCAAGCCAAAGATCACAATCAACCAACAGATATTCCATTTTGAGTTTCCACAACTCAAAATTACTGCCATTTAATTTCTCAATTTCAATATTTCCTGACATGCTTCCCATCTTAATTTGTAATTCAAATTACCAGACTTCTACAAGACTCCCACTGAATAGAATTGACACAAAAAACCTAATGTACCCACAAGGATAACACAATTGGCTAGGCTTTGATACCAGTTGTAAGGAAAGTCAAGTGCGGAACAAACTCTCCTAACGTCAAAACCTCAGGGAAGAATGTAGATGACTTTAAATTTTGCAATTAAAGTTCAATAAGATACACATGAAAAGAATAACAGAATAGAGAAATAAAGACATACACAATTGGACACCATATTTACATGGGAAAACCCTTACTGGAGAAAAACCCACCACACCAAGAAAAGTCTCTTTGTATTACAGTAAAGAAAATTACATATAGAGATCAACTTCACTTTCTAATGTCAATTATTACAGCAGCCTCATTAATTGATCAACCTTATATAGAAATGCTCTTTGAAACATCCAATGAATTCACTCAGATCAATCTGTGTTCAATCGAGAAACACTTCATTATCTCACACTGTTCATCATCTTCCACCATTGCAGAGTGTAATTCATTCTCTTATGGTTTTTTCATTTTCCACAACAGAATAGTCGCAACTGTTCTAATTCTACTTCTCTCATTGGTTCAAAACAGACCACGTCAGACAGTCATTCGATCAAAACGTTAAAAAAAAATTGCATGTCGGTGAGACACTAGACCGTGTCTCCCCGATGCCACAATACCCGACTGTCCTTATCAACAAGAGTCATATTGAATGCAAAACCATTGGCCAGACTCACTCTATCAGCAAGACTTCTCACCGATGTCCATTGTAGAACTATCGGCAAGACCATCACTATCGCTAAGAGTCTTATAGAACCTTTATGTCACACTAATGTTCATCATGCAGATTTGTTGGCGAGACAAGCGCTATTGGCAAGAGCTCATACTGAAAACAAATCCATTGACGAGACAAACACTATCGCTAAGAGTTCACACCGAACGTAGAATAGTCAGAGAGACCAACGCTATCGACAATAGCTCACACTGAATGTATACCTATCAGCGATACCACATCCATCGGCAAGAGTTCTCACCGAATGCAAATTTGTTGGAAAAAACAACACTTTCGGCAAGAGCTCACACTAAATGTATACCTATCAAATTAGCAAGAGTTCTCACCGAACACAAACCTGTCGGCGAGAGAAACGCCATTGCCAAGAGTTCATACCTAAGTTATATCTGTCGGTGAAACCTCCACTATCACTTAGACTCTTATCGAGCCTTCATGTCACCCCGATGACATTCATGAGTAAAACATCGACAAGACTAACATTGTTGGAATGAATTACTCTGAAGGTTGATGCCTCTCCCCGATGCCACTCATCACCAAGAGTCTCCCCGATGATCACCAGGAATCAACCCATTGGCAAGAGGTCTACTTGGACGAAAAGAGTTATAACTTTCATAACGATAGCCATGTCTTACCAATGACTCCCGTCGGTAAGACAGAACCAAAGTCTCAATGACTTTTAACTTTTGAACACAGCTGCTTGTTGGTAAGACATTATGAGGGTCTCGCCAACTTTGCTCTTTTAGGAGTTTCATGTCAGTAAGTTTGAGGCACATTTTCCAACATGTTAAAGTTTGGTAAAGCCAACACAAGTTTCTTAGTCACCTCTTGTTTCAACAACTCAAAAATTTGGTTTTCTCTAGATGTCCACCTAAAATCCTTCTTATCTCCTCTCATTGTTTTTTTCATAGGACTGCAAATAGAACTAAAATTCCTAACAAAATTTTGGTAGACACTAGACAATCCATGAAATGATCTTACCTCTCCAATGCTTTCTGGTGTAGGCCATTCAATAATTTCTCTTACCAATATCCATCTTCAATCCATCCATAGATATCACAAATCCTAGATACACCAACTCTTCCTTCATGAAACTACACTTCTTAATGTTTATCAGCAACTACTCTTCTCTCAGCCTTTGCAAAACTTGTCTTATATGCAACAAATTTTCTTCTCTAGTCTTACTGAAAATCAAGATGTCATCCAAATAGAGAATCACAAAATTACCCAAGAATTTCTTCAATACCTCATTCATCAACCTCATGAAACTACTCGATGCATTTGTTAGTCCAAAAGGCATCACCAACCATTCATACAATCCTTCATTTGTCTTGAATGATGTCTTCCATTCATCCCCTTCTCTGATTCTAATATGATGATATCCACTCTTCAAATATATCCTTGTAAAGTATTTAACTCTACTCAAACAATCCATAATGTCATCCATCCAGGGCAAAGGAAATCTATACTTAACCGTGATCTTGTTTATGGCGCTAGAGTTGATACGCATCCTCCATTCTCTATCCTTCTTAGGTGCTAGCACAATAGGTACTACACAAGTACTTAAGCTTTCTCTAATCAAACCATTTCTCAACAACTCTTGCACTTGTCTATTCAACTCTTCATTCTCTATCGGTGTCATCTAGTGTGCTACTTTATTAGGAAAACTAGCTCCGGGAATCAGATACATGCAATGACTAATACTCCTCACGGGTGGCAATCCATTAGGTACATTATCTAAAATGATCTCCTCATACTCTATCAGTAACTCCTTTATCTCCTCTAGTTTTTCTTCTACATGCTTCAAGAATTCATCCTTCTTAAGAACCAAGGCATAGCACATGTTCTCATGTCTCAATCCATCCAGAAATCTCCTTCCATCAACCAAAAAAATTCTAGCACTCGTACAAACCTCAACTCTAGGAACATCCTCCAATGGCAACAAAGTTTGCTTCATCCTATTAGCAAAAATGCTATATGTGTTCTTCTTTCCATCATGAATAGCCTGCCTATCATACTGCCAAGGTCTTCACAACAAAACATGGCATACATCCATAGGCATGATATCACACAAAACTTCATCATGATAATTTCCTATCTTCAATTTCACCAAACATTGTTCACTTACCATTAACTTATGCTCATCTTGAATCCATTCCATCTGATTGGGCTTCAAGTGTTTCAACCTTTCCAACTTCAATTTGGTGACCATTTCTTCAGAAACCAAGTTCTCAGAGCTTCCACTATCAACAATCACTCTGCAACATTTACCAGCTACCTTGCATCTAGTTTGAAACAAATTCTTTCTCTACAACGGTTCTTGCTCCATCTCACTTTTACATAATACTCTTTTGTTCACCAACACTTCTCCATCTTTCAATTTATTAGATGATCCATCGTGATCCTCCTTAACAAAGGTTGTTCTATTTTTTTTGTCTTTCTGTTTTTCTCTCCCTGATTTCATTCAAATGCTCTATGTCCTTGTCCACCACACTTAAAGAAAGTTCCCTTGAATACTCTTTTCTCATGTCCTCTATCATCTTTTCTATAACCCTCATTTCAGTAACCACCATATCCTCCTCTCCGATAAGAGTTTCCATCACCTCTATGGTACGAATTATCATTCGTAATTACTTCCTTGTCTTTATTCTAATTTTCAAAAGGTCCTCTTCCTCCTCCAATAAAAGTTCTTCCTCTTTGTCTCTACTCATGTCTTTTATTTAACTTCTCTTTTGCTTTTAGGGAACATTGATATGCCTCTTCCACACTTTGCAACTTAATCAAACTAATCTCGTCCTATATAGACAACCTCAAACCATTCACATATTTGGCTACTTGCTCGATCTCATCCTCCAAATGTCCAGATCTTATATTCAACTTGTAGAACTCCTCAGTATACTGTCACACTTGACTCCTTCTACTTCAAATTTTGCAACTTCTAGAACATACCGATCTGATAATCTGTAGGCATAAACTTTGTCTTTAACTTATTCACCATCTGGTCCCATTATTTTATCTTCTCCTTTCCTCTTCTTTGCCTATCTGTCTACAAATTTTCCCACCAAAGGGATGCATTTCCTTTCAACTTTATACAAGAAAATTTCACCTTCTTATCTTCAATGGTACCTTCAGAATCAAATTACTTTTCCATTTTCGTGATCCAATCTAGCAATTCATCTTAATCCAACTTACCACTATAATTTTGTGGATTGAAATTTGGTTTAGTATTTTCTCTAGTTAGGGCTCTTATGAACCTCTCTTCTCCCTGATCCAGGCCAGGTTGATCTTCTCTTTTGGTGCAGGGGCACCCAAGCTCCTTAAGGATCACTTCAAGGGTTAGGAGGATGTAGGGGTCATGAAGACCTATAAACCATTTCAGAGCATCAATTATAACATTTTGAAACCTATAATGGCTTTTGGAATGGATAAAAACATTAGAGGAATCAAAAGCCCTAAGGGTCCTTATAAGGACCCTAGGACCAAAATGCATTGTAAGTGGACCAATAGTGTCCTAAGAGTATAGATAGGTGTATAGGGTTTTATTTATGTCAAATAAGGTTGAATATTAAAGATTCAATAGTTTTTAGTTCGTAGGAATCAATAAAATAGAAGTTGGAAATTCAAAATTTGAAAACCAACGGCTAGTTGCATTTTGGGCAGGTAAGTAGGTTTTAGGAGTTTAAGCAATAATAATATAATAAAATAAATCCTAATCAGTTGGGATAGTTGGAAGACAGGTCTAAAAAGCTAGAGAAGGCATTTTTACAGAGGGTTGGTTGTTGTTGCAAGGTTGTACGGACTGCTATAGGAAAAAGCAATAAACTTCAGTTTTCTTGCATTTTTTTGGTGTTTTCTTGATGAATTTCTGATTTCTATTGAAGATATGATCAATTTTATGGTTTAGGAACTTTTATTTACATGATTTTAAACCCTTATATGTCTTGAAAGCAATAACAAATAGTTTCTTTGTACAATACATTGACTGTCCACAAGAAAGTTCTAATTTTTCATTAATTTTGAGTCTTCATGAATTAATGATCCATTTCATGGAAGAATGTTATTGTGACCTATGAAATGGATCATTTATAACATGTATCATATAGGATTAACAAGCTAATGTGTAGGAAGGAAGAATACTAAGGTGTACACCGAGTTTTGACAAGGCAAAGTGCATGAAAATGGTGCCTAAGGTATAGTAGTGGGAGTTATGCCTGAACAAGGGGAATTTTTATGAGTTGGGATTGATTAAATATGTTGATCTAATGGTTAAAATTCCAAGAACCGGTTCTGGAAGTGTTTGGGAGGCTATTTTTCAAGAAGCCTTAGTTTTAGGAGATTTAATGGAGGGTTTTGTGATCAGGGGTCTTAAAGGTGTCATAGGATCCTAAGGCCTTGAAAATACTTAGTTTGGAAACATTCAAGATATTTTTGAAAGTCTCATAGTCATGGGTTAAGATTTGAATAGGGTTGCTTTGAAAAAGAGGGCTAATTAGGCCTTAATGTTGTGGAAACAATAGATTTTGGAGGGATTGATCCAAAACAAGTGCCATCAGGGTTTTATTATGTTGTGTAGCATCACAAAATACAATTGAATCAATCATTTTTTTGAGGATTCCTTTGGAAAAGTTGTGAGTAAGGTAAAAAAAAGTCAGTGGAGACCTAGTTGGGCTAGAAGCCTAGTCAAGGTGAAAAAGTGGGTTTATGTCTAAGTCAGAGGCTTGGGACTTTGTAATCATTCAAGGCAGATTTTATTGAGTTTCTTAAGAGTATTCCAATGGTTTGGGTCCATAAGAGAAGGATTTAAGTCATAAGTGAACTATTGAGGCTTATCACCATAAGGGTGCCTAGAAGAGGGTTTGAGATTGCATCATTGTAATCCTTGAAATAATTGTGTTTTTCCAAAAGTCCCATACCCTCTGCATCATATTTCCCTTTCTTCTTGTACTTATACCTCTTCATCACTCACATCATCAACTACTAGTCGACATCTCTTATGGGTCATTTCGACTGCATCTAATCTAGCAGCAATCCCTCTCAACATCTCCATCATAGTTGAGTCTACATTTCCACGTGCTCTATTTCCTCTACCATTTCTTCTTCCCACCATCTTTACACAAGTCCTTTGTAGATATAGGTTTAATCCTCAATCCACCACTCCACAACAAATCTTCAACAGGACTCCACAAATTTTGGCAATCTCTCACGAATCGAATCTTGCTCTGATACCAATCTGGTGTAGCCACAGTAGGAGGGTCCTAAAAGAGAAAAATTTGGACCTTGTAGCAAGAGTCACACAATAGAAGCAACATGGGAATCAGAGAAAAATGCAAATTCAAACTTTCTTATTATCAAAAATTTTGATTACAATTGGCCGGCAACATTCGGGCTTATAGATTAGGCTCACAGGCCTAATACAACATGCTTAAAATACACTGTTCATATATGCTCCTTAATGCGAGCAAAAATCTTACACATCAAATCTACATTCATCTACCTAATCAACTTTTACTCTTCTAATGATCTATTACAAGCTTTATATCCTATCCACAGATTTGGAATCTTTCGCGTCGTCCAAAGATCATCACAATCTCCAATGAAAGAAAATGTAGCATGCGCATGAAATAGGTCGGCCTCAAATTTGAATTTCTACTCAACATGTGAATAGGATGAAGTGTGGACCTATAATTAAGGTCGGGAACACTCCATAGAACAATTTGAATCACATCATCAAGATCCGCAAGTTATGGGAAAGATCCATAAGTGATCAAACTAGCCATTAGGCTTGAAAATTATTCTGGTGTTGGTTCAAGAAACTACCACTAAATCCAAAAGAGATAACTTGTTGAAAGAAGATCCAATCGTGCTCAAATCTTGGAATAAGGAAAATGAACATGTCCACAATAAAAACATAGATCTATGAGGTCTGGTGGGAAAATATGATGAATCCACCAACTTGAACTAAACAAGAATTGAACAAGAACAAAACTGAATGAAAATATTTTTGGTTGATGCAATATTTCCAAGAACGAAGAGTGCTCCTAAATCACACTGTATCGAAGAGACACCCAAGTAGCTTCCACTGAGATTCACCTTTCGCTCTGAACGGGCTCTTATCAGAATGTTGAGGGGACACCTTAACAAGTCTCGTTGATTTCCATCAGTACGTTCGATGGACCATAGAGGCATCATTCTCCATTGACCACGTGTCACTCTTGTCTACATGTAATATGACATGTCGGTTAACCACATTGCCCCACCTATCTGCCAGATCACACCTTCTTCTGTTCATCACTATTTTAAAGAGACTTAACTTATCGTCTCTTTGAAGCTCCATTGTCACCTTGATGCAACTTCATCGTTTCATTGAAGGGACAGTAAATCATCTCCTTTCGGCATTCACCTCTTACTTTGATGGGGTCCCATCAGCATGTTGAAGGGACTGGGCATAAGGTCTCCCCAAACTCTAACTTTCACCTTGATGCAAGCAAAGACTTTTCCAACTTGGAGCACATGCCATCACTTTCAGTTCTCTATAATGCCACATGTACACTGCTAATGTCATCTCCAGGGCACACTACTAACTTCACACCCCATGCAATCTTCTTGCCTGCAACAGTTGATTATACTCCATTTTTGTATCACCTCATCGAAGGAACTTCGTTATGTCGAAGGGACATCATGGTAACTTCCTCTGATAAGGTGTTTTCTCCCTGATCCACTATATGTGTAACTATTGAGTACTAGGTAAAGGGGTTGGTTCCCCAAATGACTTCAAAGACATAAGTCATAACTTATGTGACCATTTATCACCAATACATAGTCAACGTAAAATAAGAAATTCTACTTGAGTGTTAAGACTGTAAACACCCATAGTTTAATTGATAAACCTTAAAACTAATCGAGGACACAAATAAATCATTTTTGAGCACACCATGCATCCTTTGGATTTGCAACATGTATTTATTAAATTATCTCAAAAATCCCTTATCGAATATGTAGCATGTTTCCTCTTCTGTTATATGGAAAAACACTTTGCAACTTCATGATAAAATTTGTAACAAATTGATCAACTTTATAGCATTTGAAAGATATGCACTTTTTCATCATCAACCAACCACACACTTCCAAATGAGGTTCGTTGCTCTCACAAACATCCTCTAAGCTTCATATCATTCAGGCACACCAATGAATACATAGTTGATCTGTCATCATGCCAACAATCTCCCTTGCATGATTTCCCCTTTTAACATCAATAACAACAGTATGCCAACACACATCTATCTACATACAAAAGCACATAAAAACATACATAGAAACATACATAGCATGATGGGATGGTGTAGCAGTTCATTTTGTCCAATGGTGTGTTTTTTCAGGAGAGTAGCTTCTCCCTCATGTGACCCAGCTAATCTCTAGACAAAATACACCTATGTACATACAAAAACTCATAAAAACATAAGTAACATGATGGGACGGCATAGTGCAGGGCCTGCCAAGACGGATGATGAATGTGATGAATCGGAAGACGAGAGGAAACCTCACAACGAGGGAAGCAAGGAGATAATAGTGTTGTTAGCTCGTTTTTCTTGACTAACCAATTGGGTTGTTACATCTAGAGGGTTATACAACACTCTGTGGGTTGCAGGTTTCTTAACACCTAGTGTTTTCCAATTTCATTACATTCTTACTATCTAATTCACAAAAGGTTCTCAAGGAAATCACAAAACACACCAAATTGAGGTGATGGGTCAGTAACCAATTGGTTTGTTACTTGTAAAGGGTTTTACAATATTGTGTGGGTTACATATTTCATAATACCAATGCTTTGCAACTTGGAATTTTACAAAACAATATGAATGTTTTCAAAATATTTTGTTAATTAGACTATAGGAATGTAATTAAAGGCACCATTTTATAAACACCCAGTGTTTTCTAACAAACATTAACAGTTTACATGATTGCAGGTTGGAAAAACATAGTGGGAGGTGAGTGCATGATTTATGAAACCTCCAACCCACACAGTGTTGTAAAACCCTCTATAGATTGAAGCTAAATGAAATCCCTCATTTTTCTTGTCGCTTCGAATTATACTAACATTTTTTTCCTTGCACAAGAAGCTATCCATGCACCACAAGCAAGAAGGCTAACATCACTAAGACATGCGCTTTAAATTGTAACAAGTATTGTTATTGGAAAACACTCTGTGTTGTGAGTTCTTTCATTTTGCATGTTGAAAGCTGAAGGTTTGAGAGCACAGGGTGGAGTTGTAGGTTGAGGATATATAAGACTATCCAAATTCACCTGAGGGGTGAGTAACCAATTGGGTTGTTACTTGTAAAGGGTTTGAAAATAGTATTTGGGTTGCAAGTTTCATAACACCCAGTGTTTTTGAACCTGCAATTACACATAGATAGTATGAATGTAATGAAAATGTTTTGGTTACTTACACAATAAGAACCCAATTGGTTGGTCACACCTCAGTTGATTTTGGATACTTTTATATATCCCCCACCAGTAATTATATTAACAATATGAATGTATTCAAAAGTTTATTTTATTTGAACAGAAAGAATGTAATGAAAGGCACCTTCAAAATTTATCACAAGTATTAGGTAGACTAAAAATTTTGTTTGAATTTCCTCTTATGATTGAAAAAATATATGCTTGCTTACAGCAGATGATGCAAAAAGATTTGGAACTTTAATTGTTTGTAACACTTGCAACTTTTTTACATATTACAGCCAACCACTGATGCATCGTTTAGTTGTGTCTATAGTATGTGCATTTTATTTATATTAATATAAAATATACTGGTAGGCAATGCCACCTGAAGTCTTATTGTTTATGGTAGCTTCCTTATAAATGAAAGAAAAAGGTTGAGAATTAAATCGTTTAATCTTGAAAATTTTTAATATAGTCGTTAATGCTATTTAACAGAGTATAGCAATAAATGTTTTGTATGTATATATGTGGGAAACTATTTTTCTCATCATGGATACTTTCAAATGAATAATGGTATTGAATTCTATTTGTAACAATAAAAATGGCATTTCACTATCGTCATCTAATTATAACAAAAAAAATGCTCACATTATTTGCAATGTTGGAAAACACATTGTCCCCTGTTAGTTATTTCCTTGTGAAAATTTTTTGTTTCCTATGCACCAAGAATGTAATGAATTCCACCTTTAAATTTTGTTTATTATGATTGAAAAAAATATGCTTTCTTACAATAAACAGTGCAATAAATTTTGGAACTTTAACTGTCTGTAACACTTGCAACTTTGTTACATATTACAGCCTACCACGGATGCATAGTTTAAAAGGGAAAGTGCTTCATACAGTGATGAATGTTGTTGAGGTAGATGGAACACCTGACAAGGTGTGTAGGGGCGCATCTCCTTCAGGATGGTCACATTCGACAAACGTGTGGGTAAGATCCACCTCTGTACAACCTTTCCAACCTCTTGGTTAATTTGAATATGTGACAAATAGTTATGATCACTTCATATTTAGAATGTTTTACAATTTCATTTATAAAATTTCATTTCTGTTACAAATATGTTGATTTTGACAATATATTGTTCCTTCGATTCAGGTCACCCTCTACACCCTCTTCCTCTTCAATCGTGGACAATGGCATGAGTGTGATTGATTCTCATTGGAAAGGTTGTACAATGGATGTCCCCTCATTTTAGGAGAATGTTAAGGAAATAATGTGTTTGGTAATTGATTGTGAAATTCCAATTACTCTTTCCTTCCAATGTGTCAATCAGAATGTTTTACAATTTCATTTACAAAATTCCATTTATGTTATGAGTATGTTGATTTTTATTATATATTGTTCCTTCAATTTAGGTCGAGAATTGGGGAGACGATCGTGGCTAATGTCACAATTGATAATAAAGAGGAAGAGGTTGTAGAGGGTGACGCTAAGGATGAGGAAGATGTGAATGAAACATGGGGTGATGTGGAGGACGGGAATGTAGATATAATAACTCAATTAGTGCGTTTTTTGCTTCTGTGTATGTAAGTTGTGCATTAAATGTATTTTAATATCAAATATACCTGTAGGTGATGCCACCTGAAGTCTTATTGTTTATGGTAGCTTGGTTGTTGATGTCACATTATTTGCAGTGTTGGAAAACATACTATCCCCTATTTGTTATTTCCTTATGAAAATTTTTTGTTTCCTACACACCAAGAATGTAATGAATTCCACCTTCAAAATTTTGGAATAACTCCTTGGTAGGGTAAAAATGACATTTCACTATCTTCATTTGATTGCAACAAAAAAATGTTTGCATTATTTGTTGTGTTGGAAAACACACTATCCCCTATCAGTTATTTTCTTATGATATGTTTTTCTTTCATACACACCAAGAATGTAATTAACTACACCTTCAAATTTTGGAACAACTCTTTGGTACAGTAAAAAAGGCATTTCACTATCTTCATCTAATTACAACAAAAAAATGTTCACATTATTTGCAATGTTGGAAAACACACTATCCCTAGTTCCTTCATAGGAAGAAAGGGTAATTTTGAAATCTGCTTTTGAACATGTATTTTCATATTTTGAATGAATTGGTTGCATGCATTTGAATTTGATGTGATGTTAAATTCTTGGAATTACAGGGCAAGGATGAACAAGGAAGTGGCGGGTGTGAGTAGGCTAGCCAATAAGGTCAAGGCTCGATTTTATCGATTCTTAACACTAGCCTGCTTAATTTCTCAATTTCCTTCAATTTTTGGAAAAGAAGTGATAAAATCAGGCCTTGACCTTATTGGTGACATTTCTTGGTCCATCTGATTTTTCCTTTTCCTTCTCATCTATTTCTAATTGTATTTGTCCTCAAGTACATATAAATGATTTCATTCTGTATATATAAATTTGTTAGGAAAGTTGTCTACATTTTCAGATAAGGCTTTCATCTCTCCCCCCAATTGATTCTCTTTCTCTGCGCTTAGATCTAATTTTTCCTTTTCCTTATATCCATACATTAATTGTTGAATGTATTCATTTATATTGATGGGTTTGTTACAAGCTAAAGGTGTTGAAAGTGCAATGGTTGAAGCATAGGCTTCTTGAAATCCTCTTTTTACATGCACAATAGCGAGGATCCATGCAAGTGGAATAACCACACTGTCAGTGCCAACGACCCAAAGAAGCCTATAATATTTTATCTGAGTATCTCCTCTATTGCACATAAAAGGTAGTTTATTAGACGTACAATAGTGAGGATCCATGCAAGTGGAATCACCCCAACATCAGTGCCAAGGACCCAAAGAAGCCTATAAAATTTTATCTAAGTGTCTCCTCAATTGCACATAAAAGGCAGTGGAGGAGAGGATGAGAGAGGCTGAGAATAGTCATTTTGCATTCAGTCTTTGATCATGTAATTATTGAACAATTATGGTGTGGAATTACATTATTTTGGTATGTTTGAAGACTATGATCTTTTGCCAATAGTGGCATGGTACGATTGTTAAGTTATATTTTCAATCTTGCCATCAAGGTTCAAATCCCATTGAGGTGTAGTTTTTGACAATTTATATTGGGGATGAGGTCCCCTATTTTTAACCTCACTAGTGCATAGCTCTGGGTCAAAAGCGTTTACCCCTCTTAATTAAAAAAATATAAGACTATGTTCTTGCAGATTTCATATGACACTTTTAGTTGCCATGTAAAATTTCATTATAAACAATGTCAAATGCTATCAAATAATGGTAGTCAATTCCACCTCAAGTCTTATTATTTATGTCAACTTACTTACAAATGTAACCATATGCAATGAGCACTTTCTATTCTATAGACTATAACAAAACAATGTATTGAAGTTCACCTTCATATTTTATAACAACCCTTAGTTTCAGCAAACATTTCATTTCGATATCTTCATACGTTTCAAACAAAAAATGTACAAAATAGTTGCAAGATGGAAAACACAGTGGGTTGTGACTCACTTCTCAATTCTTGTTCAATGAGTACTTTTTGTTATGCTAAGTGTTAAAAAACAATGTATTGAAATTCACCTTCATATTTTATAACAACCCTTAGTTATAGCAAACATTCCATATCAATATCTTCATATATTTGGAACAAAAAATGCACAAAATAGTTGCAAGATGGAAAAAAAACTGAGTTGTGACTCACTTCTCAATTTATGTTCAATAAAAAAAAATTGTTATGCAAAGTGTAACAAAATAATGTATTGAAGTTCACCTTCATATTTTATAAAAAACCCTTAGTTACAACAAACATTCCATTTCGATATCTTCATATGTTAGGAACAAAAAATGCACAAAATAGTTGCAGGATGGAAAACACAGCATGGGTTGTGACTCACTTCTGAATTATTGCTCAATGAGTACTTTCTATTATGTAGAGTGTAACAAAAAAATGTATTGAAGTTCACCTTCATATTTTATAACAACCCTTAGTTACAACAAACATTCTATTTCCATATCTTCATATATTTGGAATAGAAAATGCACAAAATAATTGTAGGATGGAAAACACACTAGGTTGTGACTCACTTCTCATCTCTTGTTCAATGAACACTTTTTGTTATGCAGAGTGTAACAAAACAATACATATTGAAGTTCACTTTCATATTTTATAACAACCCTTATTTTTAGCAAACATTCAATTTTGATATCTTCATATGTTTGGAACAAAAAATGCACAAAATAGTTGTATGATGGAAAACACAGTGGGTTGTGACTCACTTCTCAATTTTTGTTCAATGAGCACTTTCGGTTATGTAGAGTGTAACAAAAAATGTATTTAAGTTCACCTTCATATTTTATAACAACCTTTAGTTTCAACAAACATTCAATTTCAATATCTCCATATGTTTGGAATAATAAATGCACAAAATAGTTGCAGGATGGAAGACACACTAGGTTGTGACTCACTTCTCAATTCTTGTTCAATGAGAACTTTCTATTATGAAAAGTGTAACAAAACAATGTATTTAAGTTCACCTTCATATTTTATAACAACCCTTAGTTTGAGTAAACATTGCATTTGAATATCTCCATATGTTTGGAACAAAAAATGCACATAACAGTGGTAGGTTGGAAAACACAGTGGGTTGTGACTCACTTCTCAATTCTTGTTGAATGCTTAAGGGTGTAGAGTTCGAGGTGGAGTTGCAAACATATGAAGGTAAAGAAAATGCATTGAATAATTGCAGGTTGGAAAACACGGTGTCAGCTGTTGGTTGATGTTCTTATGAAACCTACATAGATTCCAAACATCTCATTTATTCAATATGATGTAAGTTGACAGACTTCTCCATTCTCCTAGTACAAGGGCCATGGTAGAAAATCCTAGCTACCGCTCATATGTAAAGCATTACCTTTCATATGTTAATTCCAACATTTTGAAAATATTAATATTTAAAATGAAATTGTAATCTTCCATTACCTTTTGAAGGGCAACAAGTTGAGGAACAAGTGTATTGTGATGTTCATCTTTTGTTAACGGTTTGAGATTGCACATTTGTAGCCTTTATTCCACTCTAGCAAACAATTCAGTCAATGTATGGTGCTCATTTTTGTGATGTCTATTTTCAAAAAGAGAAAGATCATAGGACTTCAAGTGTAGGCGATATTTCAAATGTGAAAGCCTCTTTTCCAATGGCAACCATGTTGCAATTTCTGCTTCAATTCTTGGTAGCATGTTTTGACAAATAACCCATTGAGACTCTACCTAAGACAATGCATGAATGTTCCTTAACAATTCACCTCCTCACCTGTGACTTCCACCACTAAGAAGACCATTGGCTAAAAAAATCCCCTTTGTAGCATTTAAATTGCTACAAACTTATACACTACAAAATACAAATTACATAGTTGCTTCAATTTCATCTTCATATGCAACAAGAGATAGTGGTAGCCTTGTGTTTCCATTACTCACCAATTTGGTTGTTCATTATTGAGTTGTTGAGGAAATGGTATGGGCTTGGATTTTGATTAAAGGGATAATTGTTACTCCTCTATATAGATGTCTTGTTTGAAGTGGGAGCTTTCATGTTTGTTCTATATCCACTACCGCATTACACAAATTCCCTCCTCCACCAACCTCCAATGTAGCTATTGTTGTGGCATCTTTAAATTTTATATTTTTGCAACAATAAATTTGACTTTTGACCTATCAAAATGCTTTGCAGAACCATTATAGGTAAATTGAACATTTCCTAATCTATCCTCAAGGAGCCTGATATCATCCTTCAACTTGGGAGCCACGTCAGATTCTTGGAAACACACATTTTCTAATGTCTTCATGCACCCTTCTTCATGGGAAACACCTTCCATTGTTGTCTTTTTTTTCTCAAATTCTTTTCTTTTAGATTGTAGCTCTCTCCGAACAGGGTTAAGCTCCTGTTCTTTTGACCATGACAACTTCTTGTGTTTTAATTCCTTTTCTAATTGGTTAATTTTAGTCTTCGGTTGTTTTGCTCCACTTTCAGCACTTCCAACTATTACTTTACCATCTACAAATTGATCATCATTATGTTTTTCCTCATCACCACTCCTCTTACCTCTTAACACCCCCTACTATTCCTTTTCATTATCTTCTAACTTTTTTTCATATCTTTTGCTTCAAGCTTTAGATAAGCTACTCCCTCATTATCCCTTAGGACAGTAGCATCCCTTTCTTGGATAGAGTTTGGAATTTCATTAATACTTTAATGTGCCTTTATAGCTACTTTTAGGTGATTTTTTCTAGTTTCTTTATCATTAGACTATGCCGATGTTTCTTTTGGCAAGCTCGTTACTTAACTTGTTTGCCTTTCAAGATAAGACTTTCATGCCTCCACCCAACTAATTCTCTTTTTCTGCACTTAGATTTGGTTTTTCCTTTTCCTTATCATCCATTTCCAATTGTATTTGTTCCATGGAATTGCATACTTCAAGAATGCTTGGATTCATTTATTCAACTCCACTTATAGCATCATCTCTCTCTTTCTTTTCTTGCACAAATTCATATGCAATACAAAACCTTTCAAGTTAATCCACTTCTGCATTTCCATTTTCCCCTTGCACATAATACATATGATCCTTCCTCAACTTCTCATGAGCAGGAACAACCTCTTCAATCAATACATTATCTATCTCATTCACTTTGGTTTGCTCTTCCAAGTGTTTTTAGAGCAGATTCATTTTTCATTACATACTTTCTAGTGCATCCTCTTATTTTTTATTTCTAGCATCTTATACAATTCTCATAAAAAATATTTTTGGGATTTTTTCTGATTTGTTGCAGGCAAAGGGATAGAGTTTTTAATTTATTGAATACTTTTATGTACCTTTGCAACTTCTTTTTTCCCAATTTGAGAGTGTATTTATAATTACATAATTCATATGTTTCAGATAATACTTTCTTGTCTCCATCCAACTGATTATCTTTTTCTACATTTAGATCTAGTTTTACAATAGTGAGTGGGTTGCAATTTTTATAACACTTAGTGTTTTTCAATCTGTATTTTAGAAAATAGTATTCATGTAACTGAGACCTTTTGTTTTCATAATACACTATGATATTTATTTATTTTCTCAAGTAGTGGATGAATCAGTAGTTGCAAGTAAAAAACAGTAATACAAAATACATTTTGAAGCCGTTATCTTTCATGGAACATTAGTGCTTCAAAATATTAATACAAAATAAAATTTGAAGTTGTTATCTTTCATTGAACATTAGTCTTTGCAAACATCTGATGGATCCTAATTAGATTCTGTATTTTCATTTATGGCCTGATCCGAACAACAAGGGCATCCTAAGAAAATATTCTAAATAACCTTTTGATCTCTTATTGGTATTGGCATGGGGTGGTCTATTAGTGTGTGGAGGGCATGAAACACCTCCTGTATATATTCTTTCACATGTGGCTCCACTACATGACCATGCAATTTCATTTCATGGTCAAAAAAACCAGGACCATCATCCTATAGGCTGTTGGTAAAAGTTGCTCTTACACACCTCATATCCGAAGATGATTGAAGCAAGGAACATGTAAAGATTCCACCAATGGGGTATACACCCTCATCAACATCATATCTTTCCAACGCTTCATCTAACTATGTTGTATTTACCACTGAATTCCACACATACTTCACACACATAATGTGGAGCATAGTTTGGCTTGTGAGTAGGTCCATGGACTTAGAGAGGAAGCCAAATGCTACGTCAACCTCGAAATAGGGGAGTGCAAGTTCCATGGGCATCAAAAATTTGTCAATCTTGTGAATCACGTTCTCCATAGTCTCACAATTGAATTTAAAAGTGTAATGCAACCTATCTGTCATGAATGAACTACCATTGTTTTCTTGAGAGTCGCTAGGAAGTTGGCAGATGTGAATCCTTGTGTTCAACATCTTCATTTGTACTATTAAAAAAGGAAAAAAGCATCAATAACAGTTAGTGCTACATGCATGTAGAAAAAAACAAAATTTTCTCCAACTAATATTTCATCCACTACTTGAGAAAATAAATAAATATCACAGTGTATTTATGAAAAAAAAAGTTCTTAATTACATGAATATTGTTTTGTAAAACTATATATTGGAAAACATTAGGTGTTATAAAAACTGCAACCCACTCACTGTTGTAAAACTAGATCTAAGTGTAGAAAAAGAGAATTAGTTGGGTGGATACATGAAAGCATTATCTAAAACATATGAATTATGTAATCATAAATACACTTGTTGCAAATAACTTGTTAAAAGAAACATATGAATTATGTAATCATAAATACACTCTCAAATTGGGAAAAAAGTCGTTGCAAAGGTACTTAAAATTATTCAATAAATTCAAAACTCTATCCCTTTGCCTCCAACAAATCAGAAAAAATCCCAAAAATATTTTTTATGAGAATTCTATGAGATGCTAGCAATAAAAAATAAGAGGATGCACTAGAAAGTATGTAATGAAAAAGGAATTTTCTCTAAAAATACTTGGGAAGAAGCAAACCAAAGTGAATGAGATAGATAATGTATTGATTGAAGAGGTTGTTCCTGCTCATGAGAAGTTGCGGAAGGATCATGTGTAGTATGTGCAAGGGGAAAATGGAAATGTAGAAGTGGATTAACTCAAAAAAAATTGTATTGCATTGAATTTGTGCAAACAAAGAAAGAAAGAGATGATGTTATAAGTGGAGTTGAACAAATGAAGCCAAGCATTCTTGAAATTAGCAATTCCATGGAACAAATACAATTGGAAATGGATGATAAGGAAAAGGAAAAATCATATCTTAGTGCAAAAAAAGAGAATCAATTGGGTGGAGGCATGAAATTCTTATCTAAAAAGGCAAACAAGTTCAGTAACGAGCTTGCCAAAAGAAACATCGACATAGTCTAATGATAAAGAAACTACAAAAATTCACCTAAAAGCAGTTGCAAAGGCACATTAAAGTATTAACAAAATTCCAAACTCTATCCAAGAAAGGGATGTTGTTGTCCTAAGGGCTTATGAGGGAGAAACTTATCTAAAGCTTGAAGCAAAAGATATGAAAAATAAGTTAGAAGATCATGAAAAGGAATAGCAAGGGGTCTTATGAGGTAAGAGGAGTGGTGATGAGGAAAAAAATACCAATGATTAATTTGTAGATGGAAAAGCAATAGTTGGAAGTGATGAAAGTGGAGCAAAACAACCGAAGACTAAAATTAACCAATTAGAAAAGGAATTAAAACACAAGAATAAGTTGTCATGGTCAAAAGAAGAGGATCTTAATGTTGTTCAAAGAGAGTTGCAATCTAAAAGACAGGAATTTGAGAAAACAAAGACAATAATGGAAGGTTTTTCCCATGAAGAAGGGCACATGGAGACATTAGAAAATGAGTGTTTCCAAGAATTTGACGCAGTTCCCAAGTTGAAGGATGATATTAGGCTCTTTGAGGCTCAATTAGGAAATGTTCAATTCACCTATAATGGTCCTGCAAAGCATTTTTATAGGTCAAAAGTCAAAGGTGTTGTTGTACAACTTGTAAAAGTTAAAGATACCGCAACAATAGTTGCATTGGAGGTTGGTGGAGGAGGGAATTTTTGTAATGCGATAGTGGATACAGAATAGACAAGAAAGCTCCCACTTCAAATAGGACATCTACATAGAGGATTAACGATTATCTCTTTAAACAAAATCCAAGCCCATACCATTTCCTTAAAAACTCAACAATCAACAATCAAATTGGTGAGCAATGGAAACACAAGGATGCCAATATCTCTTGTTGCATATGAAGATGAAATTGAAGCAGCTATGTAATTTGCATTTCATAGTACATGAGTTTGCAGCAATTCAGATGCTGCAAAGGGGACATTTTTCAGCCAAGTGGTCTTCTTAGTGGTGGAATTCACAAGCGAGGAGGTGAATTATTAAGGTGCCTTCATGCATTGTATCAGGCAAAGTCTCAATGGGTTATTCATCAAAACATGCTACCAAGAATTGAAGCAAAAATTACAACATGGTTGCCATTGGAAAGAGGCTTTCACATTTGAAATCTTGCTTACATCTGAAGTCCTATGATCTTTCTCTTTTCGAAAATAGACATCATAAAAATGAGCATCATGCATTGACTTAATTGGTTGCTAGAGTGGAAAAAGGCTACAAATGTGCAAGCTCGAAGAGTTAACAAAATATGAACATCACAATACACTTGTTCCTCAACTTGTTGCCCTTTAAAAGGCAATGCAAGATTATAGTTTCATTTTAAATATTAATTTTTACAAAATGTTGGAATTAACATATGAAAGGTAATGCTTTACATAAGAATAAGAGAGCGGTAGTTGGGATTTTCTACCATGGCCCTTGTATTGGGAGAAGGGAGAAGTCTTTCAACTTCCATCGTATTGAATAAATGAGAAGATGTTTGGAATCTGTGCAAGTTTCATAAAAGCATCTACTGGAATCCCACACTATGTTTTCCAACCTGCAATTATTCAGTGCATTTTCTTTTACCATCATATGACAAAATTGAAACCCAAAATTTAGTCCAACCAAGAGATATAAATTTTGTAGATGTCTTTCATTAAATTCTTAATGTCTAAAAAACACAAGATTTTCATTATAACCATACTGTCTACGTATAATTGGATGTTGGAAGATATTGCATGCTATACAACCTACAACTCTCATACTCTTGCATAACCCTCTACACGCAACAAACCAACTAGTTAGTCAACCCTCACCTCCATCTAGTTACCTTTATGTATCCCCCACACTGCAACTCCACCCTGAACTCTACACCCTTGAGCATTCAACAAGAATTGAGAAGTGAGTCACAAACCACTGTGTTTTCCAACCTGCAACTATTATGTGCATTTTCTATTCCAAACATGCGAAGATATTCAAATGTGGTGTTTACTCAAACCAAGGGTTGTTATAAAATATGAAGGTGAACTTCAATACATTGTTACAGTGTGCAAAATAGAAAGTGCTCATTGTAGCAAGTCATTTCACTATTATATAGATTATTTGTGTTTGTGCATTTATCAAACATCCAAAGATACCATTGAAGATCATACTTGATTAGAATGTATATATGCTTGGAGGTGTGTATGATCTTCCATAGTGCGATAGGGTATTCAAGATCTAAATCTCAATCAAGCAAGAAAAACCATAAACTTACCTAAAACCATGGATCAAGATGAGCCTAACATATCCTCCATCTCATACCTCAACATCTTTTTGAATTTCTCCTTGCCAACTACTTTAACAATCACATAAAATCCATGATCATGTGTCCCGTAAGTAGATTCCAAGAGATCCTAAACACCACCAAGGCACCATTGAAACTTATACCCAATTCATGTTAGCCTCCATGTCATCCTTTTCCTCCATTGACAAGGGAAGCCAAAATGTCTTTCATGTTCAACCAACACCCATCCATTCTATTTCACCAAAGGAATACCAAAAGTCACCCTCAAAGGAATACAATACTTGATACAAAATCCTATTTCACAAAATGCTAGTCCTTGTCTTCTAGTTCCACCTACTTTCACCTCATCCATCCCATGTTTATCCTCATCCATTTCATGTTTTTCCACGTTCATAGCACCTATAGAAAGTCAACCATGTCACTCACTTGACCTCATTTATCCAAAGCATGACATAATAGATCCCCCATTATGTGAAGATCAAATTACTCCCTCTCATGATCCCATTCCATCTCATGATTCCAATCCATGTCATGACGCCATACCATCTCATGATCCAAGTCTCTCAACTCCATACCATAATCCAAGTCCATAAATTCATTCAATAAAGCTTTCCATCCATTCAATAAATTCAAGACTCACAAGGTATAGTCATTTCCCTCATGTCACATAATAATCCTAATCTTTCACAAGATCTCATTCATGAACCACAAACATATAAGCTTGGTTCATCCACCTTTATAAAATTTGGTTTTCTCCTACAATACCATACGCCTTCATGAGAAAGGTTTACTTGAACACCCTAATATTAAAACACATTTAAATTCTTATGGCCTTGGCTACATACCTCCTCAAAATTTTGGTAGCTCTTTCAAACCCAAAAGGCCTCCCTTTAGATTAGTACGTCCACCTCCTTCATCATCTTTACCATCTATTGTTGGACCCTATCCATCAACCCTTCCATCCATCTTGGGCCCATATGTTACAAATGCATATTATTATGTGCCCTTTCAAGAACAACAAAGTCACATACCCTTGAATTCCTTCCAACACCTTCCACTTCAGAATCCTCATTTTTCATATAATCCCTCTATGCCCTCTCCAAGCAATTGGGATACCAAACAAGAAATGCATAAATCGAAGAATCCACAAAAACCTAAATATCATCATGTCTCACTAAAAATATATGCCAAAATAAAGAAAAATATGCTCCAAAATCAAAAGCAAGACATTTCCAAGAAAATGCAAAAGCCAATTAAGAAAAAATAAAAAGGCTATAAAGAAAAATCAAAAGTGAAAACAATGTGGGTTCCAAAGAAAGCAAAAGAATCCACGCATTCAAATAAAAAATCCAAATTGGTATCCCAACTTGCTAATCCAAAAAACTTCGTTATTCCACCATCATCCAATCCTCCATCTAAGTATATTCCATCTCATAAGCCAATCAAAAGTCTTTCCTTATCCTCCAAATCTGTTTTGGGTCCTTATATGCCCAAGGATTAAGTTTATATTCTACTAAATTTAACATATTTGGAGTGTATGATGCATTATGGATTTGTGGGTAGAACAATAAAACTTTAAAACAAGGGTGCAAATCTATTGTCATCAATTTCCCTAGGCTAGTGAACTTCACCATGTTGAAAGGTGTGTGTTGTTACAATATTTTTATATGCATGATATTACATTTGCAACTATTGAGATTCTTAAGTTCCCTAATATAAGTATTGATATATCTATTATTCTATTATAGATTCCCTTTGTGATTAATTATACTACAACTCATGATATCACAAAACTAAAATGATGTGTAATACTTGATATAGCTTTGATTAATGACCCAATTGAATTAAGTTCAAACCTGCTTCACTAATTAATCAATATTGTTGGTTGAATAAAGTTCAAACTTTCTTCAATTAAGTTCACCCAACCAACAATATTATTCCTTGAATGTATAAATTAATTTCCATTACCCTTATCAAGTACTTGAATTTTGGTTTCAGTTTTTGGTTGCTCACTTGATGTTGGTTTAATTGAGGTTGGTGGTAGTGTGGAAGGGTCAACATTTGAGAATTAATGAAATGATATATCATTGTTGGGTATACGTTGGATTTTATTATACTTCTCATCCAATTTTTCACAAAAGTGGAAGGGTTTAGGATCAACATATAATGCAACCTCCTTTCCTTTGTGAGGAAATTTTAGGCACTAGTGAAAGGTTGGAGGAACCACTTGTAGTGCATGAATCCATGGTCATCCTAGAAGGAGGTTATACGGTAACTCAAGGTCAAGTACTTGACATGTTTCCATGATGGTTGGTGCTATCTGCACTGGTAACCTGACTGTCCCTTTTAAATTCCTTTCGAGGTCATCATAGGCCCTTATAGTAATGTTTTTTCCTTTGTTTATCACATCATTAGAATACTCCAGCTATTTAACAAATTTCAAAGTACAAATGTTTAGACCTGTACCATTATCTATCAACACTCTCTTGACCATGTTTTTGTGGACACCAACCTCTATGTAGAGAGCTTGGTTGTGGAATGACTTATGTGGAAGATCTTTCTTGAAAAAGACTAAATGGTGATTGGCCATGATTTTTCCAACCATGGCTTGAAACTAATCTAGACTGAGGTCATTAGGAACCGATGCTTCTAATGCTTTCTCTAGTATCTCCTTATGTGCGGGTGATAATTTTAGTAGTTCTAAGTTTGAGATCAAGGCTAGAGTCTTCTTCAGTTGTTCCACAATAATGTAGTCATTTGATGACTTAGCTGTGGATTTAGGTGGGGCTCCTTGTATTGTGACTTTCCCTCAATGGGTAGTTACATTACATTTAGTTTCCTTGCCTCGTATAGTCAATACATTCACCCTAGTATCATATGCTTGAGAGAGGGTACCTAGAACTATGTCACCATAAGTGTAGTTAGTATTGTGATAGTCTTGGTCCTTTCCCTTGTCATTCTTTTTAGCATGGTTCAAAATTGGATTTGTGTATATATGGAGGTCTTTGTTTCCAGGATAATGTTTGACATCCACTTCTCCCTTGTCGATCAAGTCTTTTATTATGTGCTTGAGTCTCATGTTGTTGTTTGTTGTATGTCCTTTGATTTTGTGGAACTCGCATAAGTCCTCATTGTACCATGGTGTTTTGAATCTTGGATCCTCATAGTTTGGGCGATCGTTGACCTTGATGAGGTTGTGTTGCACTATTTTTCACATTATCATCTCAAGTGGCTCTCCTAATGCAGTGAACCTCCTTTCTGGGTGATCATATTGCCTTTATTTCCCTCCCTAATTTGTCTGTTGGTTGACCACTTGATTTTTTTGGGGATAGGTAAGTTGATTGTTTTGTGTATTATTAGGAGAATAGTTTGTTTATGAAATTTGAGGTTTATTTTGTGGTCCATTAGGATTTTGCATATTCCACATAGTTCTAGCATCAACTACGCCATCATTGGTGATGTTTTTATTCTTGGCCCAAATATTAGGTTTCGCATTCAAAGTACAGGAAATGTCTCTCAAGTTGTTTAGCTTAATCAATTCTCTTGCTATGAAATCCTTTTCTATGTGTAATCCCTTCTCTATAGTTTCTTCAAAGTTTTTGGGACACAACATGGTGATTTGGTAGTTGACTTATGCTTGGACATTGGAAACAAATATGTCTATCAGTTCCTTGTTAGGAATAGGCCACTTGCATCAACTAGCTTTATGTCTCTATTGTTGAAAGTGGGAAGTGAAGGATTCCCCTTGACTCTCTTTAATCTTGTATAGATCCATGATGGTGATGTCTTGTTCTATATTGAATGTGAAGTGGTTTACGAATTTGGTAGTTAGTTCATCAGAACTTTTAATTCCTAGGGGTAGATGGGAGAACCAGTCCATAGATGACCAGTAAGGCTACATGGAAAGAGCCTCATTAGATAGGAATCGTTGTTTTGGACTTCCATGCATGATACCAAGAAATATCGTACGCGTTCTACTGGATCTCATTTTCCTTTGTATTTGTCAAACATTGGTATTTCAAAGTTTTTCAAAAAAGGAAGCATACTAATGGAACGATCAAAAGGAAATGGACATATATCCTGAAGGGTATAAGTTTTCTTTGGTTTTACTATCTGCATATTTGATATTCTCTTATTCATGGCCTATAGTTTTATATCTACCTCTATTTTTGGTATATTTGTTTGTGGATCTTGTGTGTAGTAACCTTGTTTTCCTACTATGTTTTGGTCATAGGTTGGGTATTTTGGAGGTACAGGACCTTGGTAACCATGTTGGGTGGAAGAAGAGTTAAATCCTTGTCATGTGAAAGGAGGGTTAGGTCCTTGTTGTGTAAAAGGAGGGTTAGCTCCTTGTTGAATCTAAGGAGGGTTAGCTCCTTCTTGTTGTTGTTGAGGAGGGTTACTGTTGATGATGTTTTATGCACAGCAACAACTCAGACATAATATAATATCCTATCTCTCTTGAAAGGTAAATCTCTATCAGCAAGCCTCAAGAGATAACCCCAAGGTCTCTAATGTCAGATCTTGATAATGCATAAACAACTCAGTGATAAATGTGAAAATGTTGGTAATCACAATGGGACCTTACTACAAGCAAAATACTGAATCTCTAATTATCAGATCTAGCAATATGATGATACTTCAATTCTAAATTTAATCTGAATGATGAAAGAAATAACAAAAGATGAGGGTTTCAAAGAGATTTCTAAACTTAATATTAAACCTAAGATTAACAATGCAAATGAAAAAATACTTGAAATGGACCAATTCCTCAAAATTGATTCCTACTTGACCTAGATGAATCTACAATCTTATAGAAATAGTGCAATCTTCTAAGGTGTTAATATTTTCAAATCATGAACATTCATTCAAACAACCCTATTACAATTGAAATGAATAAACCCTCACAATTGGACTAAGCACAATGAATATAAAGTTCGGGCTAACTTTGCAAAGCAACTAACAATCAGTTGGTTGCGAAAAGTATGGACCAGGGATTGTTGCAACACTTCAAATATCAAACCATAAACATCATTGAATCAAATCTAATTTAGATATCAACTTTCCTCAAAGAAATTCTAAAGATAGAATAACAAGAACCATGCAAGATAAGGAGAACACAAGTATGGCACCAAATCACAATGTCATTACTTGCATCAAATTATCCATTGTAGCAACAATTCCATCTTTCTGTTACAATATTTTCTTGAGAACAACTACTTGCTAACTCTTGCTCTACTTAATTCACTCTAACTATCTCTCTATTTGTCTATATCTATATTTATGTCTAGCCCTTACAAACGAGGCAAAATGCCATATTTATAGAACCCCTTAAAACATGTCGGCCAAGATAGGGTTTTATAATAATAATTAGGCACAACAAGTCGGCCAAAAGAAATTCAAAATGAGATAAAAATATGCATTAAATGCATGAACTTCATCCAGGTCGACCTAGGATCTCCAATGCAACTCAGACCAATGCATGTCAAAATAATAGGGAAGCACAAATATCGATGTATCCCATCATTAACTACCTTCCCCTTTGTCCTTATTTCAATCTAGCATTCCATGCACCTTCAAAAGCACCTTATCCAAGTCAGCCACAGGTGGTAAAGGAAAAACCTTAAGTAGATTCTCAATTGATGTAATTTCTTCCTTGGATTGTTTCACTGACTTATCCCACTCAACCTTATATGTTAGGTATTTGTCAATGACAGCAACGTAGGTGGCCGCATCATCTAACTGGTGTTCAATAATAGAATCATCACTAGCTGGAGCATAAACATCATGCCACCACTTTCTTAATTTCTCTAAATTCAAATATTTAGGGGCGATCTTCCTTCTCCCTGTCATAATCTCAAAGAAAACAATGCAGCCATTATAGACACCAGTTAGGATATCATCAATTTTCCTCCTTTGCTTGTAGATCTTTTTCAGAACCTTTTGTCTGATCTACAAAGCTTCAAACCACTCCCAAGGTTCAGCAGCTCTGGAGGAAGGAAGAATTTTATCACTTATGATCTTATCCCTGGTATAATCCATGATGGTTTTCATTTTCTGCAGCAAGAGATCAGTATCTTCCTTATCTTGAGCTAACACCTCTTTCAACCAATCAATTTCTCTCATAGAATCCTTTCCAGATGATAGAATGTCCCTGATAGCATCATTTCCTTTTGTTTGCACCCCTTGTAGCCAATTTGCAGTAGCAAAAGTGGAGGCCTTCATTCTTTCAAGCTCGGTGATAGTTTCTTGAGGTAAGGGATTTGCAACAGATGCCAAGGGGTTAATAGATTGCAAGGGTTGCATCAAATCCTCCAAGCATTCCCTAAGTTTTTCATTTTCCTTCTTCAGCTCCTACTTAGTTTGAATTTCTTTCCTCAATCTCCCCAGGATAACTATGCTAGAACCCTAATAATCTTCAATATCCTGCTCAACAGAACTAGGCCCTAAATTGAAATTATACACATTATAGTCCTTTGCAGATACCTCATCTCTATTCTTATCTAGAGCAGGAGTTGCAATGTGGACAACTCTATTACTCACCTCATCTCGTTCAATCCTAGAAATGACCCTGGCCTTCTTCTTACCCTTGTCTTTTCCGATCTTGGCCAATAATTCATCCTAGTTAGGTGGAGTGTCCTCCACAACAACCTACTTTCTCCTTATCTCCTTGTCCAACCACTCTAGAACAATGGATTCCAACTGTGCTTCGCTTTGTTTCTCCTCCTCCTGTTGATCTTTAGGAACTTCCTCACTCAAACCCTACTTCTCAGGAACTTCTTCGGCCTTACCTTCCTTTTCTTCAACATGTTCCTCTTTCTGTTCAAGCGATGAAATATTTTCAGCTTCTCCTTCTCTTGGAGGTGATTTGACCTCTTCAGTCCTAACAGGTGAAACATCATATGCTACCAAGGGAGACTGCATTACCTTTTCAACTTTGGCCTCTGCACTATAAAGGTCACCCTCATGATATTCCTCCCCTTCAGTGTCTAGATGATCTTTAGCTTTCTCATATTCACCTAGTTTGCTTTGAGCTTCATGGGCAGAAGGAACATCATCATGCTGCTCCTCATGAGAAACATCTAGAGGAAGGTCTATTTTAGGCACACTATCCTTGGGAGGAGTCCTAGACCTCCTTGTGTACACCTGTGTCTTCTCTTTTGAACTCTCTACATTTACCACTAGTGGGGTAACTTCTTCTTCTCCTACTTTGGAGCTTGCCCTCTCTAACAATCTTATGACTCTTCTCCTTTTAGGCACAGGAACATCAACCTCAGGACCCTGCTTTTCAATTTCTTTCTGTTTAGACTTCTTAGTCCTTGACCTTTTCTTAGCAATTGGCTTTCTCTACTTTTCTATTTCTTGGACTTCCTCCTCTTGAACACCTTTTATCTTGATTTTAAAAGGGGAATCCATCTTACCTTTTCCCTTAGGATCCTGCTCAGTTGACTCTTTAGAAGTAGAGTGAGGGTCCATATCTCCCATTAAATCATAGGTGCACTGCACACCTTCATTTTCCAACTACCATAGTTTATGCTTTAGCCACATTCTGGTGAACTTGGTGACTAGATCCATTAACTGCTTTAGTTCTGTCTTTTCTTCCTCTAACCAATCCACATCACCAATCGGCCTATCCTTCACTGCCTCATAAGCATGACCTTGAATCAAATCCCCATCATCCTCAAGCTGATCAGGGACTTCCTTCACACTATATAGTCGAACTGATTCAACCGGAAGCTGAGAAAACTTCTTTCTGACCTCAAATTCATCACTGCAATTGGCCCAATAGTCCTCCAGATCAACCTTATGGCTATACTCTCTACTGGCCTTCTTTTGGGCTTCACCTGTGATATCAAATCTAGACCGCTTGGAATGAAAGGATAAACCAAGGGTACTCATCTCCTCCTCTAAAGCTTGGGTAGAAATAATGGAAGGGCACACCTCTCCAGTGCTAATCCTTAAAGGAAAGTCCCCACCAAAACCAGTATTATGTTTGTCCCTTTTGACAATAGCATCAAAGTCACATATCTATCTAGTGACTTCCAGAAGTATGATATGATCAATGGGATACCTTGGAAGAATGTATGGAGCCCTTTGATAGCCATCAATGCGGATGTATGAGAAGGTTGGGAACTAAAAGAACCAAGTGCCATATTTCTTAATTAGCTCCTTAGCTTGGTCTGAAATCCTCACATGATCTACTCCCTGAAGCAACCTGGTGATATGCATGGTGAATGCATCATTCACCCTCCTATAACTAGAGCTTCCCAAATGCAACTGAGGGTACACCTCATAAATAATATCATGTCCAAAGGTGCCCCTGGTACTCAATCCCTTGTATGGATGAAATCTTGCAAGTGCATAGACTAAGTACAAGGTCATTGTGAAGGTTTTGGTCTGCAGCACATTGGACAACTGCTCATGAATCACTCTACTAATGACACTTGCCCAATGGTAGTCAATCTTCTCTTGTTCCATCCTCACAATCACATGGCACATCCAATTCTCAAACATGCCAGCATTTTTCATTCCAACCACCCTGCTGAGAAGAGTGATGGCATCATAATACTCCTTGAACTTTTCCCTAAATAACTACTTAGGCAATTTGGAATAATGAGACTTGGGATTCTCCAACCAGGAATTGATAAGCTGCTGAGATTTAATAATTTGTTCTTCATAGTACTCCTGAGCTGCCTTCATGTTGAATGCCACCACATGAGACTTATCTGGCATATAAAAAGTCTGAGCAATGGAAACAGGGTTGAGATTGGCCACAATCCTCCCTTGAGGACCAATTATTCTCTATGTATCACTATCATAGTGCCTGGCACACTCAAGGACCAACTCATAACACTGCACCATGGAGGGGAAACTAGCTACATGGGCCAATCCTGATTCTAACATCCTCTTAGCCACCAGAGGAAGATCCTATGCTGCCATTCTACCTTTGAACTCCTCAGTCCCATAGTCCAACATTGGTATCTGTTACTTCTGACTAGACAGAAGTGATCTTACTCTCTGGAATCTTACTCTTGATGTCCATGTCTATTCTCTTTGCTTTGGACACTAAAGATCCCTCCATATCATTCTTAGCCTTTCCAGCTGTTACCTTGCTTGATTCAGCCTACACTTGACAAAGGAAACATAATAAAAACCACAGGAAACCAATGTTAATTCATCAAGGGCATCATTAAAATGAGACCCACATAAGCAATATGTCATTAAATCTCAAATGAAATGATCATATTAAACTTCGAGTTTCAAGGCCATTCATAGAATCCAAGCCAGGGAGGAATTTTGGGGAATTTTGGGCTAGATGGATTCCAGCGGAATGAATAAGAAAACACCAATTAGTAATTCAATCTGATCATTATTAATCAATAAACAGTATGTGAGATCTAAAGATAGCATGAAATAATCATAAAATGCATAGTCATCCATTAACACATCGTGCTATTTCCAATTCCTTCATATTTCATAAGATTCTAGGAAAATCCGCAAGGGATAGATTTCCGCGAAGGTAGAGACACTTGGAAAATTTTGGGAAAAATGGGGAATCAAGGATTTCGGGAAAATCTGAAGTTGACAGAAATCTACGGATAAGGTAAAACTCCAAAAGTATGCAGATTCCGGGAAATCGAAGGAGATCGGGAAAAATCCACTAGAACTGGAAAATTCGTTGGAGATGAAAAATCCCAGACTGAGGAGGAAACCCGATTTGCGACACTAAATCATGATTTCACCTAGATTGATGGATAGATCATAAATTTCAAAAATCTAAGCCTAAGACAAGTTTGGCATGGGCTCTTCATAGATTTTCTTAGAATTCTAGGCCAATTGGGAAGCATACTAGGGTTAAATGGTGATGCCCTAAGCCAAACCCTACAGATCCACCATTAACGCATAGGCAAGCTCAAGATTCAGGCATTTCAACTACTAAGTCATTACTAGGGGAAATCACAACTCTCAAGCAAGACTCCTCATAACACAAAGAAACAAACAAGCTTGGAAATTACTTAGGAGACCATAAATCAAACAATGGTATGCAACCCTAGCCACGAAAATGTTTGAATAATACAAAGAATTAAACCCAAAGCAAACCAAAAACACCAAAGCAATGCTAATCATTCATCAATCAAAAGCAGGGAAATCGAATACATACCATTTGACGCAGCAGAAATTGAATGAGGCAGCAAATACCAATTTAAAGGCACCCAGCAAAAAATTCACCAACTTAGCGCCCCAAATCAAATCGATGACAAACAACAAAGCATAATGCACTCCTAAGAATGACAAACAACAAAGCATAATGGCATAAAATTCCTCAGCTCAATCGATGACAAACAACAAAGCATAATGGCATAAAATTCATCGGAGATCAGTTAAATACATCGTTCAAAGCTCGTACAAAAACATTAAATGTAGTCGTCGAGACAGCCGGAAAAACCTAGGAACCCGATGATAGGACGGAATCCAAAAAAATCTAGCCTATGCAAAATTTTGTGAAGACTAAAAATCTCTTAACCAGAGTGCTCAGTCGGAATCCGAATAGGATCCAGGAAAATCCGGCCTAGGTGGAAAGTCTCGAACCAGGGTAAAAACTCGAAATTCACCCAGAACTAAAGATCTTCAATGAATAACTTAGGGGAATCACTTAGGCAATCAAAATAAACATTTAAGCATGTGCCAAAGTAAGATAAAACCTCAAAATGAAAGGGCCAAGACACCAAAACTGAATTGAAAGAGGGTCCCTGCCTTCAGCAGGGCGTGTGTGCGAAAACTGCATAACAGTTACCTTGATAGTGCATTGGCAGTACACCTTGTGGCTGGGATAAACTGTATTAAAGGTTACCATGATAATGCATTGGTGGGACACCTTGTTGATGGGACAAATTGTGAAGGGTACCCTATGGCACACCTTGTTATTGGGGTGAACTCTTTTGAAGGTTACCTTGATAGTGTTTTGGTGGGACACCTTGTTGATGGGATGAATTATGAAGGGTACCATATGGCACACCTTGTTATTGGTATTATTGATTGGGAAGGGGACCATGTGGCTCACCTTGTTGATTTGAAAGGGTACCCTACGGTACACCTTGTTGTTGGTACTATTGATTGGGAAGGGGACCCTATGGTCCACCTTGTTGATTGGAAAGGGTACCCTGTGGCACACCTTGTTGTTGGTACTGTTGATTGGGAAGGGGACCATGTGTCCCACCTTGTTGATTGGAAAGGGTACCCTATGGAACACCTTGCTGTTGGTATTGTTGATTGGGAAGGGGACCATGTGGCCCACCTTGTTGATTGGAAAGAGTACCCTGTGGCACACCTTTTTGTTGGTATCATTGATTGGGAAGGATACCATGTGGCCCACCTTGTTGATTGGAAACAATACCTTGTGGCACACCTTGTTGTTGTTACTATTGATTGGGAAGGGGACCATATGACCCACCTTATTGATGGTACTATTATGGAAATTTCCCTTGTTGATTTTGTACATTTTGGGAAGGGTCAATATATGAAGTTGTTTTTGGGAATGTATTGAGATGAACCTCCCTGATATTGTTTGGCCACCACCGCTTGTTCAATTTGGGATGGTTTTCTATACAAAGGGTTTTCCATTGGTTGATTATTTCCTTCTGAGAAGATTGGTGGCATGTTTGGAATCTCTAATGGTTTAGGTATTTCTCTCACAACTAAGTTATCTCCTAAGGGAATGAGATGAGGATATTTGATACCTTCTATGTTAAATTCTATAGGAAACTTAACACCACTTTGTGCTAATTTAAAGAAATAAGTATTTAGATCCTTTCTTAGGAGTTTTTTCATCAGCATGAGCACCTTGGGATTGTTAGAATGTTGAAATAATTCTTCATCATTTATTTCTTCTTCACTATCCACCTCCTCTATGACCATATCCTTTGGATTTTGTTTTGATCTATCCATGGCTTTTTGTTGTCTACGGATTACCTCTTTCTCACTACATGATTGGTTTGTCATTGCTTTGAACATGGGTCTCTTTTGAGGTATTTCAAGGTCACTTGGCCTATAGCCCCATGGGCCACTTTCATCATTTGTGGTGTTTGTTTGGGGTATACTAGTGCTTCTTTTGTTTTCTTCCATGTTTTTTCTATGTTGTGATCTTGTAATTGTCATAAACAAGTGCCAAGATTTTGTGAACGTTTGGTGACTTCTAACTATGGAATGAAAAAATGATTTGTTTTTGGGATTTTCTATTTTTGAGGAAATGAAATTGTGTTTGTTTTGGAATTTTTCTATTTTTGAAAAATGATATTGTGTTTATTTTGGGATTTTCTATTTTTGAAAAGTATACCTATTACCATGCAGGAGGTGGTAATACGGGCCTTCTAGTCGCAAGGTCAGCTTTTCGCTCTTGTTTGTCTAGGATATTTGTTGTGTTTCTCCACTGGTTTGGTGTTTCCTTTGTCTCAATATGAAGCTTCTCAAACTACTAATTATGTATGTTTGTTCTCCTTCAATTAGTTCAAAGTTTAGTTATATGATAGGTGTAAGGTTCTATTATTGAACTAGATCAATCGGACACCAAATGGTGATAAGGTGAAATGATGAAAATATTAGTGTCTTAATATGGTTTTTTTTATTCTCAAGACCCTAAGGTTTGAGTGATATTTTGAGGACGCTATTTTGGAACTCAAAATGCTAAAAGGATTGGATCGATATTTCACTTCTTTTCTAGAGGATATGTTGTGGTAAATTTACATGAACTAGCCTTGAGGTTCAAGTAAATATTGATATCTTAGAAGTGTGAGTGAAGGAATGATCCAAGTTTGTTTGTTTTAATTTTGATTTTTAAAAGTAGGATGAGGTGTTGAAATTTTCAAAAGGATGATGGACCAATTTGTGATGCATCTTGGGAGTCTAATTGTTTCGTTCTCAAAGGATTTGTAACTACTTTTGGATTGGTTTTCTGATTTTTACCAAGAAATAGAGCAAAAGCGATAGGTTTGAAGCAAAAGCGGTTGAAAAAGTCAACTATAGCCAGATTATGGTCAAGTGCAACCAAATCAGGAAAGCAAATGTAGTAAGATTTTTCAAGTGTGGCCTCTGTGTCAATTTTTCTAACTAGTGACTTGTACAAAAAAAAGTGGTCTTTTTGGTCAAAAGCAACAGGTTTGTAGTCAACTACATTTCATAAATTTAGTCAATTGCAGCACAAAAAGGTCAAATGCAACCATTTTTTAGTCAAGTGCACTCATATTATCAAAAGTAGTATTTTTACCAGTAACTGTCATTAACAGAGAGCAAAAGCAGTATATTTTTGGCAAGTGTAGCCAATTTTTGGTTAGGTGCAGCAAAAGCGGTATTCTGTGCAAATTTGTTTTCCGGTTTCTGAGTTTTGGCAGTAGCGTTGGATAAATTTGTAGATTTGAAGGTTTTGTTTGATTTGATTTGAGACTTTGGAAAGTGATATCACAACAAAACAATCAAAACTATTTGACCCTAAAAATGTCTACAACTTTAAACATGTTTCTTTCCACAAAAGCTCAATGTTCGTAGAAGTCAAAATGCTAAAGTTATAGTTTCCAATGTTTACTCTATTCTTAATGCGACTTGAAATCTGAGCCTAAAAATTTAAAAAACTTCAAAGATATTTGTTTAAGATATCTTTTAGGGAGTGCAAACATAGGTCTCTTTTCAAAGTATTCACACTAAATTCAAAGGGTTTGATGTTTGAGAACCATGTTAAATGTTTGTTTTGATGCGTTCATTTTAAATCAAGTACAATGTTTGATATTTCAAAAGTAACTTAATAGATTTGGAAATTTCTTGAAAATAATTTACACGCTAGGGATAGACACTTCCTTTTAGTTGGGCATACTTGATGCCCTGAAGGGATGATTTTACGTGCAACGAATGGAGAGGTTTTGAAGCTCAACCATAAGTCAGACTTAGTAAGTAACTTCTCAGAATCAAATTTTTGATGCACCACTTCAAAGAATGTTTTTGGTTGAAAAGGGGTGGCTTCTACAACATTGGTTCTTAGTATTGTTTTGGGATTTTTAACTGGTGTTTATACATGTGGTGATTCACTCAATTAAGAGGCCTCCCAGCCCTTATGGGTTTTTACGTATCTCACAGATACTAGGGGAGACTTTCATCGATATAGAACATCTGCACCAAGTGGTTGATGAATTTCTTCACACCCACAATTATTTATATAGCAAACCAAAATAAAAGTATCCCTTGGGTCATTCCCTCTCACAAATTGGGAGGCAAGCCCTCTAAAGGTATGCTTTGAAATATAAACAAAAGGTGTGAAACTCAAGATGCTTTTCATCACCCAAGATCACCAAAAGGCATGAAGGGAGAGGATAGACACCTAGTTTTCCAAAAACAAAATACACAGTATACACTTCATCGCAATGTTATTTTTAAGTTCAAAAAATGAAAAATAAAGAAAAATAAAAATAAAGTAAAACGAAAAATAAAAGTGTGTACAAGATAGTGATTTTGTTCTTTTTTATGTGCACAAAATGAAATATTCTAGATTTTAGACAAAGAGATAGCAATGTGCAAGATAAGAATTTGATTTGCTCATTTTAAGTACCAACCAAAGTGTTTTCTAAAGTCTTGTCTTAATGGTCGACAAAAGAAAATTGTGTGTTCGTCAACAAAAATTAAAGTGTTGGATCATTCATTTTAATAAGCACCAAAATTGAAGTGTGCTCCTAAACTACGAAAGCTTTGGAAAAGTTTATTTTTAAAGCACAAAAATTGAAGTGTTCGTTTGTGGGTTCAATTCTTAAGCAGCAAATTCAAAAAAATTCTAAACTATGAAAGCTTTGGAAAAAGTTCATTTTTAGATGCACCAAAATTGAAGTGTTCATTTGTGGGTTCGATTCTTAAGCACCAAATTCAAAATTTTCCTAAATAATGAAAGCTTTGAGAAATTTTCATTTTTAGATGCACCAAAATTGAAGTGTTCATTTGTGGGTTCAATTCTTAAGCACCAAACTCAAAATTTTCCTAAACTAAAAGCTTCTAAAAAAAATTGAAAATTTTGACAGTTCGTCTTCTCTGCAATAAACGTGTTAGTTGTTTACTTTATGTAACATGTTCCATATCTTGCAAGATTTGCACAAACGATGTTATCACCATTAAAAAATCCAAACCAAGCAAACGTTAATGTTAGAAATCAAAAATTGACTTGCATATTTTTAAATGAAAAATGACAGGGCAAAAGAAAAAATTTCAAGCAAAAGCGACCCTATTAGAAGCAAGTGTGGCTGAAAAAGTCAAGTGCAACTTCTATGTTTTAAGCAGAAGTGGCCAAAAAACTCAAGTGTTCCTCTATTATTTTGGAAAAAGCACCAAAAATATCAAAAGCGGCCAGAAAAGAGTCAAGTGTGGCAGAAATGTGAAATCGATCGTGAAAAATTCTTGTAGCCTATGCGTGAAAACTTTTGCAATGCATTTCTAGAACCTACAACTTCAAAATTTACTCATAAAATGATTAGTTCTAAGGACCATCATCCCACTGGGTGTGCCAGAATGTGTAAGAGGGAAATCGAGAAGATGCAAGATGATCAAATTGAATGAATGGAAACTAATCTAAATAAACAAAAAGATGATTCATGCCCATTACTCATGAAATAAAACTACAAAGAACAATGAATTCACAAAAGCAATCAAAAGAGACAAACATAAAATGAATTCAAGAAATGTATTGTTACCATCCCATGTCAAGGTGTGTTCACGAAGATGTTGGGTTGTTCGTATTAATGCTAAGCCTCCATTGTGTGTGCAAAAGCTCCAACGTCATACGTGTGTTGATCGAAGATGTGTGTAAAGCTTTTTCAAAAGGTTGATTAAGAGTTATGTATTACTTCATTGTGAAAATGATATTGATTCTCCAATCATTTTTGAGGAAGAAGATGTTAGTTATATAGATTTTGTGTTTAGAAATGAACACTCGAGATCGCGTAGTAAAATATCCTGATCAACAGTTCAAAACTGTTGAGAGGATTTAGATGGGAATAATTAGTGTATTTTGATTACATAATTGGTGTGATTGAAGAAATCAATTTAATTGTTTAGTGGGATTGAGGAAATAGATTGAATAATCTATGGAATTGAAGAATAGATGAATCAGTCGGGAATAGATGGATTAGTCAGCCAATCAAAGTGAGCAATCAGGGGATCGTAATTTGCTCAATCACAAAAGTGGGTGAGGGTAATTATTTAATTGATTTAATTAATTAATCCTTTTGAGTTGAACGTTCAAATCATGTTTGACTTTTGTAAACAAAGTTGTATTTGTTTGATTTAACCTTCTTTATGATGTTTTGAATAATTTATTTAATTATTCAAATTTAGGGGAAAGTGACATGGTTAAACTATTATGTTTTAATAATTTAATTAACTTAGGGGAATAAAGTGAATTAGATACATAATTAAATAATTGACGTTATTTAATTAATCATGAGGAATAAAGTTAGATTAGGACTTTATTAAATAAATGAAATTTATTTAATTGGTCAAAAATGGTGAAAAAGTGAATTATTTAAATAATGTAGTATTATTCAATTAATAGAGGAAATTAGGGTTTTAGATGTATTTGATGTGAAAAATAGTGATATTTGATGATAATGATGTCGATGATGAGAAAATTTCATTTAGGATGTGTGATAAGTGTTAGGTCAATTTTCCATTTCTACAACTTGGATACAAGAGATAAAATTTGTTATACAACTTCTATTTGTTTCATCATTCATCTCTTTGTCATAAAATTTGTTTTTCACATCGAGGATGATGCAAAGTGTTCGGGAATTTAGGCCTCTTCCATGTTGACCCAAAAGAAATTCATGTGTTCTCCTCATTCCAATCTATTTAGAGGGTGATGAAAATTTGTATACATTATACTATATTTATCTATATACATTTATGATAAGTTTTGACCCCAAATAATTGGATCCCCTTGTGTTCTTGATTTTTTCATCTCTTCTTTTCTTAATGTTGTGGATTCTATGTGTTATCTCTCACATGATAACATTCCATGAATACATCTCATCATGTATGTCATAACACATCTCTCTATCTTTCTTTTGCTTCCTTAGAATGACCTACACTCCTCTATGTAGCACGCATCATTCTAAGGGGGACTATCATATCTGATTATTTTCTTATCACTTTCTATCTTCTCAAAAATGTATATCTTAAAAATTTGTATGTCTTATGATATCATCATCTAGCTTGGAGGAAATCTAAATAGACTTGTCTTGTGATCTCAACTTTTTGTGATAGGGGTTTTCCTCCTTGTGGGGTTTGTTTCTATCACTCATCTTTTTGTGATAGGGGTTCTCCTCCTTGTGAGTTTTATTTTTATCACTCATCTTTTTGTGATAGGGGTTCTCCTTGTGGGGTTTGTTTCTAGATCACCCATCTTTTTGTGATAGGGGTTCTCCTCCTTTGTGGGGTTTGTTTCTATCACACATCTTTATATCTACTTATCATATGGTTTCTAGCATAGTGCAGCTTGCTAGCTATACCCATCAATGTCATCTTTTATCTAATCAAATTTTTTATCTTTTATTTCTTTCTTTTTTGTCTAGCATTTTTTTCTATAGCTAACATATTTGTGGTAAGATTATAGTTAGCTTTGCATGATAGAAGACCCATGTCCTCTTCGTGCCATGGCCCAGCTTCTCAATTGCATATACTAGATTGAAGACTTACATCCTCTTCATCCTAGGTATATTCTCTTAAACCTCTTTCTTTCTAATTTAGTTCACATCTATTAGAATACATATGCTTGCTAAATTGGGGGCAAAATGTAATGTTGAAAATTGCATCCTATGCAATTTTGCATTCTATAATCTCCCATTTAGCTTAATTAAATTTGATAATGCAATATACCCTTCCCCTAACCTTAATATAATCTTTACCGCTTTCATTTTTGGTCGTTTAAGTGAACTTTTATCATGGACAAATGCATGTCAGGTGAATGTCCTAAAAAGATTCCTACCTGCATAGCCATTGGGACATTACACTTTCTGCTTGCTCACATAGTACAACACCTATGTAGCTTGCAGATGCATCGAAAACATCCCTTTGCATGCCTATATCCCATTCAAACTCCTCATTTTGTCATTCCTTCAATTCTATTCACTCTATCACTCATTTTATTCATTTTATTAGATCTATATCACTTTATAGCTCACATTTTCTCATTCTTTCACTCTCATTCTCTCAATCTCAAGTTCTTACACTCTTTATCATATTCTTGGTGCTCTTGGATCTCTACACCAGCACTTTGTCACTCTTGGCACATCTTGAAGGTTGCATTCTCTTCCTTTGAACATTCTTGTTTTCCAAAGGAGGGTAATTGTAATCTCCCTATTACATTATCATCTTTACTTTGATAGCATATTGTTATTCCAACACTTCTATTATATTTATCTTGTCTATCTATTTATCTTGTATATTTTCTATTTTATTTCCTATCTATCTATCTGGTTGTTTGTGGAGGTGGGAACACCTATGTGGGGGTTTGACTAAGGAAAGCCCCTAAACAGCCCCAACCATTTTCCTGTTTGTATGTGTGCAGGTTTTGAAGTTGTTACGTTGTGAGAGGCTTCATTTGTGGACCTCTTGTGAATCTCCTTTCTTCCTTTTCATTTTTGTTGTATCCTTTCCATCTCATTTGTTTATGTCATTTATTTTTTATTTTGTTTATTTATGTCATACTATTATTTTAAACACATCCATGAGATTTCAAGTGCCAAATAGTTAGTAGGTTCATTGTTGTCTCTGCTAGTAAACTCAATTTTTGTCAGTACGAGACTACAATGCACCGTGAGGATATCTACATGTTGCACTGTTTTCCTTGGCCAAGAGCCTACCAATTTTCTCATGAGACCTCTACAACCTACTCTTTTGATCTCTAAAACTCCCAGCCTTTAATTCAACATAAAACATAAAACATAAGTAGAACTCCCTTGTCTTCCCATCTTGTCACCTAAACTTTGATCCTCGAGGTAGTCAAGGAACATTCCCCCTTTCGAGATCACATCATCTTGGGGTGTCTAATTTCTTCCTCTATAAAAGTATTATAATTTGCATGTGTATTACAACTTTTGATTATTGAATAATATATTGAATTTATCTAAAGTGAGGTTTTCCTTCCAAAGGGTTTTCCCCACATAAGTCACTATGTTATGGTATATTAATTTTGTGTTTACTTCCTTATAATTGTGTGGTTATTTTAATTTTCACATATATCTCCTCTCATATATTAGTGTAGGAAGTGTATTTCATGCCTTTGTTTCCTTTCAATGTTATGACACCAATTTATGGGACATATTAGTGAGAAAGGTGTATGGAACTTGAAAATTAAAATCTTGTAGAGGGACTTGTTGATTATTCTCTTGAGTTTAATTTTTTTGAGCATTGTGTTCAATTCTACTTGTAACTCTTTTCAAATTTTGGATCTCATTCATTCTACTATATTTGGTGCTACAAATATTTCTTCTTTGTCAAAAAATTATATTACATGTTGGAAAAAGATATGTTGTATATATTGCACAATGATTATAATTTAATATTTAAATGTGGTGCGTCGAGGGAATACAGAAATGCATGCATCACATGGGTTTACAACTCTTAGAGACACTTTGTATATCGTATATAACATTAGGATAAATATTTAATGTGGGTTGTACATAAACAAATATTTAATATTAAAAAAACTTCCTATCAAAAAGTAAATAAGGGGGATATAATTTTGTCAACTCATGGTATTAGGCACACGATTTATGTGATGCAACTTAGTGGTTTTATGCAAGCTCTTTTCTATAAAAGAAAACATGAGTAGTTATTGAGATTGGATTGAGCATCTCTTGTAGGTTACATGTATGAGAAGAGGAAGTATGAATTAGGATGTGTGGTTGTATAATTCGCATTTGATTATTCATACGATGTGAAATTAGGGAGCTCATGTTTCAAAATCCTTTCATGGAGACTTTGAAATACCATTGAGTCCCTAGCCATGACATAGAAAAATACATGGCCTTGTAACATAAAATACAAGACTTAATTGACAACAACCTTATTAAGTGACTAGTGTTAATGACAAAGCCAGTCCATCCATAGATCCACCCAATAAAACCTTTAGATTTACATAAACCCATTCCTTCACCAATTGAACAATTTTGAACCCATTGACCTCCAAGAATATCCTCACAAGGGTCCTAAAATTAGCACAATTGAGAGCACAATTACAACCATAGAGACACATCCTTCTAAAGATAATTGTATTTCAACCACAATAAATCATATATGACAACTACCAAAACCCATAATATATAAATGGTATTATCAATAGAAATCAATACAAAGGCATTCTCATAGACCCCAATTCACTATTGAACAGCAAAATGAAAAAATACCTTTATGATATATTCACTTATCATGACACTTATTCATTTACTAGAGTGGCCTTAAAGTGTTATAATAGGATATACTTTGATAATTTAGGCACCATTGTTTTACCTTTTGAAATTGGCCCTGTATGCACCTAAATTGTAATGTCTCTCTTTGAACAATTATATCTCCTCCTTAGCTAGCCTTTTATAGATGAGTTCCAAGCAATGGAGAACCCTTCCCCTTTCCTTTTGAACTTTTATAGAGACAAATAAAAAACATGTCATTTTTCTAAAAATTAAATAGTAATATCCTAATCTATTCATCAAAGATGAGATCTTACATGTTATTGGTTGTATTAGGTTAGGTCATGGGGTGGCATCCAAAATAAAATAAAAAAGTTAAACTTAAATAAAAAAAAAGGTCAAAAAAAGCAAAGAAAAATTAAAATAAAGAAGATCAAGTCAAAAAGAAAAAGCATGAAAACCTTGAGAGATGCATCCCAAAGCCATATCAAAGCAACTTGAAGGTGTTATTAAATTCAAAATTAAAATCTCTATGGATCAATTGGATATGGTAATCATGGGGTTCAAAAAATAGGATTTTGAGCCTTAACTATTGTCATATCATATGATCCATCATCCTATTTTATGAGCCCCATCATCACCATATCCAATTGATCCATTGTTAATATTTCCTAAGGGTCTTTCACATCTTCATAATCTCACCCTATGATCACTCTTGGGGGCATACCAATGATATTTCCTTTCCCATTTATTTATCACATCATCACTTGGAGGTATTCAACACTAGCTTCCCTTGTGATATTTATTAAGGGCCTAACCTTGACTCATCCTATTACCTATCATATTTACCTTTGGTAACCTAATAATAATCATCTTTTACCTTATATTGACTAGATCAATTCATCAAGATCTTTTGTCAATCAACTTAAAGGGGTGTGTATCCTACATCACTCACTATTGCTTCTTCATTCATTTGAGCTTTACTTTTAGATCATGATGGTGAATATGTCCATTTGAGTATTACCTTTGACCATGAGAATGGCCAATTTTTCTAGACCACATAGATTATCCAAGTCCACTTATCCAATCAACCAATCAAGGAATAGGTTTCTAGTGTCTAGGGTTAGCTACCATATTTAGCCCTAGGGTGGCTCTCACCAAGTTGCCAAACCGGTTTCTAGTTTCTAGTTCCCATTGAGTTGACTATTATCTTTAGCCATAGGGTTGCTCCCACCAAATTATTGAATCTTTTTCCAACTTCCTTTCAACCATTGTTATTGTTGTCACTATGTTGTTTTCAATCAATTAATTACTAGGGTATTTATTATCTAGTTTTCAATGTGAATCAATGTTGTGCTTCCCATCATCACATTCTTCTTAGGGAGTTTATCTCCATAGATATTTCCCACCAAAGACAAAGGTTAAAGTTCAAGCCTATATACACACAATTATCAAATGTTTTATATTTATATTTAAAATTTTGGTTGTTTCATTGTATATGTATGTTAAAAAATATTCCTTATGTTATTTGTAGTATTTTTTGTAGTCTAGTTTTTTTTAATTTATTTTTACTACCCCCTTTGGGTACTTTATGGGAATATGTACAAGATCCAGAGAAAGAATGAAGATAAATATCCATACTTCTAGTATCGAATATCCTTTACATTTAATTATTCATGTTAATTTAGTCTTCCTTTATCATACTTCCTCTCATAGCATACCACATTCCTTATAAAGTGGGAGAAAATGTAATGATATAATTTACATACATTGCAACTTCCTTATTACATTTTTAATTTTATTTTAGCTCATGTGTATGTATCTTGTGTTATTTTAACCCCTTTTGGCTAGATCATGTCACCCCTATCCATCTATATCCCCTTTCCAATATTGATCCATTATCCTTTTTCATACTTCATAAGTTTTCCTATTCATTAAATTTTTATCCCCATCACATATTGTAACCCCATGTCTAATTTCCCTTTGAATTAGCCCCCTCTACACCTTGTCCAACCTTAAAATTTTGTGCCTATCCACATCCTATGTGTGAAACCCACCCTTCCCAATCCTAAAAAAATATTCATGAGAATTAAATTAATGAGGACACCTATCCCTAGATGGGCCCCTTTGATATAGAGGTCCCCTACATGATAAAGCTAAAATTGTTAGGGTTAGAAGGCAGATATCTAATAGTTTAATGCATATTTGATCAATAAAATAGAGAAATAAAACACAAAAGAATTATAGCAGAAACAAGACAACACAAAGAATTTAATGTGGTTCACCCAATCTAGGCTACATCCACAAAACAGCAACCATCCAATGATTTTATTATCTACTGTAAAACATATTACAATCTCGCTAATAATTCCCTATTGCAACCCCCATCCAAACCGCTTATAACAAGCTTTTTAGAAGCTTCCAGAATTAGGGTTCTAGAAAGTCAGTTATTCCTTTTGCCAGTGACAAAGAAAATAAATGGGGAAAAAAAAAATCTAGGGGGCTGCCACCCCCGAACCCCTACTCAAGACCTAACCCAACCCTAGACCCCGGCGAGGATACATGAAGAGTGTACAGTATAGCATGATCAGTCGCCACATACCAACAATCTCCCACTTGGAGACTAATCCTAGACGACACCACTACACTTATAGCTCCCACTGGAAATAAGCACCTTGGACCCTACTGCTTTGTTATACTTTTAACCATGAAGACCAACTGAAGTTGAAGAGGAGTTCAACTTCTCCCTTGTCACTGCCTTTGTAAACATATCCACTAGATTGGCATCTGTATGTATATTTTCCAACTTAACCTGTCCATCCTCCAACACTAACCGAATGAAATGATATCTCAATTGTATGTGTTCGGTTTTAGAGTGCAAGGTAGAATTCTTTGCAAGATGTATAGCACTTTGGCTATCTATAAACAAGTGATTGCCAACCTATTTTTTTTCCAACTCTTCCATGAAAAGTTGTAGCCATATCATCTCCTTTTCTGCCTTTGTTGTAGCAACATACTCTGCCTCTATGATGGATAAAGAAACCACCTTTTGTAATCGAGAAATCCAACTCACTGTTGTCCCACCAATTGTAAATACATAACCTGTGGTACTATGGTATCTAAATCCCTTGCCAAATCTAAGTCAACATAGCCTTTTAAATTAGTATTAGAGCCCCCAAAACATAAACATGTATTGGATGTGTCTCTCAAATACATGAGAATCCATTTTATCGCATTCCAATGCTCAAGGATGACTCATATACCTGCTAACAACTCCTACAACATATGCAATATCGGTCTTGTGCATACCATGGCATACATTAAACTACCTATAGCTGAAGCATATGGTACCTTGGACATTTTTTCTTCCTCCTCTTGTGTCTTTGGACACATATCCTTAGTCAATTTAACATGACTGGGCAAAGGTGTGCTGACAACTTTTGCATTCTCCATATGAAATCTTTGCAACACCTTTTCAGCATAATCAGCTGAGATAAAAACATTTTTTTGTTTTTCCTATCTCATGTAATCTTCATACCAAGAATTTTCTTTCTTCCCCAAATCCTTCATAGCAAATGAATTTTCTAACTGTGTTTTAACTACTTTATGTGATCCATGTTAGACCCTGCTACAAGCATATCATCAACATATAAACATAAAATAATGTAGTTATCATCATCCAACCTCTTAAAATAAACACAATGGTTTGAATTACATCGACTATAGCCATGCTCAGCCATAAATCCATCAAAATTAATATACCATTGCCGAGGTGCTTGCTTCAAGCCATATAAGCTTTTCTTCAAGCTGCACACCAATTTCTCCTAACCTTTGACCTCAAATCCTTTTGGTTGTTCCATGTATATTTCCTCTTCCAAATCACCATGGAGAAAGGTTGTTGTAACATCAAGTTGTTCTAAATGCAAATCTTTAGCAGCCACAATACTTAAAATAGTACGAATAGAAGTCATTTTAACAACTGGATAAAAGATTTCATCAAAATCAATACCCTTTTTTGTGCAAATCCCTTTACAACTAATCTGGCTTTAAATATTTTCTTACCTCTATCCTCCTCTTTTAGACTATAAACCCAGTTGTTTGGTAAAGCCTTTTTACCTACAGGCAACTTGCATAATTTCCAAGTCTAATTTTTCAACAAGGAGTCCATTTCTTCTTCCATTCCATGCTCCCACTAAACCTTGGTATCCACCTGCATAGCTTCATCATAACATTCTAGTTCACCAACATCAATTAATAAAATAGAATACAAAGAGGGAGAAAATCTTTCTAGAGGTCTACTTATCTTTGAAGATCATCTAACATTCACTGGACTTTGTGGTATTTGTTGTTGTTGTTGTTGCAGATCATGAGGAACCATTGGAACATCGCTATTTGGTGTATCATCCAACACTACATTATCATTTTCTTTCTTCTCATGTTGTTGCAACTGATCTTTGTACAACACTTTCTCATTGAATATGACATCCCTGCTTCTCACAATTTTTTTATTTTCAAAAATCCCAAAGCTTATAACCAAATTCATCAATGCCATATCCAAAAAATATACATTTCTTTGATTTTGCATCAAGCTTGGTTCTATTTTCAGAATCTACATGTGCAAATGCTTCACAACCAAAGGTATTGAGAAAAGAATAACTCATCTTCTTACCTATCCATGCTTCCTTTGGAATACCACAACCCAAAGGATTAGAGGGACCTCTATTGATTAAATAAACAGTAGTGTTTACAACCTCTGCCCACATGTTTAAAGGTAGCCCAACATGCAATCTCATAGTTCGTGCGCACTCCATTATTTTTCTATTCATGCACTTAGCCACTCCATTTTCTACCTACGAATACCATTAGAGGAACAATAATCTTCAAACTCTTTGTTGTAATACTCACCACCATTATCAGATTTAAGACATTTTAACTTTTTACCTGTCCCATTCTTAACCAAGCTTCTCCATTTCTTAAAAGTTTCAAATACATCATATTTCCACCCAAGGAAATAAATCCATACCTTCCTTGTTGCATCATCAGTAAAAGTGACATAATACCAAGAGCCACCAAGAGAAGATACTTGAGTTGGTCCCCATACATCTGCATGCACAAGCTCCAATTTCTCATCTTTCTTTTGCTTCCCATCCTTGAGAAAACTAACTCTCTTTTGTTTTCCATACACAACTTTCACATAAATCCATATTAATACATTTCAAACCTGGTAAAACATTCTTTGAATGAAGTACTTTCATACCTTTTGCACTCATATGCCCAAGTCTATTATGCCACAATGTTGATTCATAATCCATAGCAACTATCTGATTTTCTGCCTACTGAACTACAACAATTGTTCCTGAATATTGATTTTTATCTACAATAGCTAAAGTAGAAGGAACAGTATGACCTATACAAATATATAAGGTGCCTACTTTCACACCTTTTTCTACCACTAAGGCACCTTTTGTAACCTTCCATTTTTTATCATTAAATGTAATAACACAACCTTCATCATCTAGTTTCCCTGCTGAAATAAAATTTCTTTTTAACTTTGGAATGTGTCTTACCTCATGTAGTAGCCAGTGATTCCCATTCTGCAACTTAATCTTGATTCTTCCCTTTCCAACAATCTGGCAAGGTTCGTTATCTCCCAAATAAACTAGCCCAAAATCCCCTTGGACATAATCAAGAAAATAACTTCTATGGGGCATAGCATGAAATGAAGCCCCTTAATCTAACACCCAAGAATCATTAGCATTATCAAGGGAAAGAATTAAAGCATCCTCATCATATTTATTACTTACCACATTTTCCTCTTTATTGCCTTCCTTTTTATCTCCTTTATTTTTCTGAGACCAGCAATCTTTCTTTAAATGACTCAACTTATCACAATACTAGCAATCCCTTTTATCTCTAGATTGGGACCTTTTACCCTTTGATTTTCCTCGTGACTTCCCATGACTTCCAAAACTGTTTCCTCTCTCCTTTGTTCTGCCCCTACTTTCTACATTCAAAACACTGCCTGATGTGGATGTTCCACCTAAGCTTTTCCTACAAATTTTCTCACTCAAAATAACACCAACAACATCATCAAATTTCAATGTATTCAAACCAAAAATAGAATTGCTAACAACTATTACCAAGCTATTCTAGCTTTCAGGAAAAAAACACATAATCAAAAGAGCCCTAACTTCTTCATCAAAGTTTACATTTACAGAAGTTAACTAACTGGTAACCATATTAAACTCATTTAAATGATCAGCAACGGACCCACCTTCTACCATTTTTATATTAAATAAATGCTTCATAAGAAATAACTTATTTGAAGTAGAAGGCTTTTCATATAACTTCGTCAGGGTTTCCATCAACTCCTGAGTTGTCTTTGTTATTGTAATATTGAATGCCATCGATTGTGCTAGGCATAAACAAATGGCTCCTACTTCCACTATGTCCAGAAGATTCCAATCCTCATCACTCATTGTTGTTAGTTTCTTGGCTATTCCTTCTAACGACCTCCATAAATCCTTCTAATAGAGATAATCCTCCATTCGTATCTTCCATAACTAACAGTTCTTCCCATTGAATTTATCTACCTTCAATTTACCCTCGTCTGCCATTGCTCCCACTTAACTGTGAGACTCCCACCCAACCATGAGACTTTCTTGTAGACAATAATCAAACACAACCTGCTTTGATACCACTTGTTAGGGTTAGAAGGCAGATATCTAAAAGTTAAATGTAGATTTGATCAATAAAACACATAGAAAAATTATAACAGAAACAAGACAACACAAAGAATTTAACGTGGTTCACCCAATCTAGGCTACATCCACAAAACCATAGCCATCCAATTATTTTATTATCCAGTGTAAAAAATATTACAATCTCACTAATAATTCCCTATTGCAATCCCCATCCAAACCACTTATAACAAGATTTTTAGAAGCTTCCAAAATTAGGGTTCTACAAAGTCAATTTTTTCTTTTGTCAGTGATGAAGCAAACAAAGAGAAAAAAAAATTCTTGGGGGCTGTCACCCCTGAACCCCTACCCGAGGCCTAACCCAACCTCGAACCCCAGTGAGGATACATGAAGAGTGTATAGTATAGCATGATCAGTCGCCACATACCAACAAAATTTTTGATCTCATAGATATTACCCATAGTTTGCCACCTAATAGGGTGGCCATGTTTTTTACTCCTCTCATAAAAATATTAAAAGGTAATCAATTCATTGGGCTTCCCATCTAATAAAATTTCATCCCCATCCCAATTGTTTTTAAAAAATTGACCATCTTTACCTCATTTTAACATAGAAAAAGATGAATTTTCAGTTAGGCATAAGAATTTTACTATTTTTACTTATGCATGATGCTCTAACACTACTTAAAAATCATAGGACCAAGAAATATTCATGCCCAAAGTCCAAAAAAAAATATTTGTTACAACTCGTCTCTTAGATACCGAGTTACTTTTACCTTGTAAGTAAATATGATGATAAATGTAGATCATGATTTTAATATGTGTAATACGTAAATGAAATATTGAATATGCATTAAGATGTTATTGCTTTTGAAGGAATTATTATGTTTTATATACTAATGGAAAATGTGATGAATGTATATGAATTGCAATATGATTACTTTAATACTTGGATGATGCAAATATATTTCATGTGAATGGCTAACTACCTTTGTGTTGCACTAAGATGGATACAGGAAGGAGTCAAGCTCTCAGATACGAGAGGGGGATTATCACTCAGGAGAGGAGCTTGGTCTGGTAACTCTTGATGAGCCTAACTAAGCATACACACACTCACACCCTACTTGGTTTAGTAGAGTCGAGTTGGTTTGTGAAATTGGGTAGGTAATCTTCGGTTATAGTTTAGGGATGATTTATTGTGGTATGTGGTTTTAGTCTTTGAATGTTCCTATTTGGAGTTATGTGATTGATTCTTTATGTGTTCATACTTATATGTTAATCGATGAGGTATATACCTGGAATGTGTAAATATATATATGTACATGTCCTCAATAACCCATATGCATGGGAGTACCGATTGGATAAAGGCGACATATACATTTATATATTTACGCACTTCATGTATATACATCGATTGATAAATATATAGGGAGTATGTGTTTAAGTCTGGGTATTAAAATATTGATATATAAATATATGTGTTATGTGTATATTAATGTTTATGTATATATTTACATTAATGCAAGCATATATATATGTATATATATATATATATATATATAAATATTAATATGCGAATATATATAATTGTTTTAATAATATATATTTATATTTATTTTGATTGAAAAATGATGCATTTTATAAATCATGCGTATGTGATAATATATATATAGTTATTAATATATATATTGGACCAATAATATATATATATATATATATATATTATTGGTCCAATATATATATATTAATAAATATATAATTATATTTAATGCTTGAATAAAGCATTGATAATAAGCATTGCTAATTATATATATGAAAGCCCAGCACTATAAAGTGAATCCTTTGTAAACCAGCGCAGCATTAGACCATAGTATAAACCAACGTTTAAGTCAGCAATACACTGTCTTTGGCCAACACATATAAAGTACAAGAAAGATAGATGGTTAGCTAGTGCATATGTATAGCGCTTAGGATGGAAATCTTATGCACATTGCATAACAATAGCATTTAAAGTATAATGTGCATATAGCATTGTTATGTGTAAGTCATTGTGACTAAATTTGCACATAAAGCAAGTATAGGAATAAGGCAAATGTGAGTCATGCATGAAAGAGGAAGTGTTGTGTATATGTTGCAAAAGTAAGTGAATGTAGAATTTAAAAATGTTAAAATAGTCTTTATTTGTGCTATCTTAAAGGGTGCCAGTATATGAATATGCGGTGCCAATGTTGAAGTATATGAAATGCATAAGAAGTCTTTTACTTGCACTAAATTCTGGAAAAGCAATATCATAACCATGAGACTTAGTCAATGTAAACTTGGCAAAAATATAAGAAGGAATTTGATATGTAAGTTAGTTTGATGAGTTGTTGCATGAGGATAGAAAGGTTGCAGAAGTAGTAACTTGTTTGGAGCCTCTGGTTGCTCACATTTAGTATATATATAGGTGCTCATTCTACCATTTTATACACCTTTTCATTTTGATTAGTTTGTTGTTATTCTGCTGCAATTTTTGTGTGAGTGAGTTGAGAGCTTGAGAGTTAGTGAGCCGCTTTGTTATTTTGAGTTAGTGAGCCACTTTGTTATTTTGCGTTAGTATTTGTTGAGAGATTTGGTAAGAGGATAGAAGTGGGAATTGTGTTGATATTAGAGGAAGTAGCAAGCAAACTTGAGGAATTGAGCTAGGAAGGGAGATTTATCAATTGGAGTTTATATATAGGCATGTTGATTTCTATTCCTTTGTTACTTAAATTGAAAAGGTTAATTATTTATGTTTTCCAAGATAGAAAGGAATGATTTAAAAGTGTGTTGTGATGCTTGTTTATACTTGCATGTTCTTAGTTGTTCCTTTCTTTGGTGGAACCTATCTATTGGGTTAATATTTTTATATACCCTACATGGGAAATTATATGATGGTGTTTCTATTTAAACTATGCATAGTTTGTCTATACTTGATTGATCACTTGATCATTACTTTACTTTCAAATGAAACCCTAGGTTGAGAATAACCAATTTGGTTGGGTTGTTTAATTGATTTTTGATTGAAGCAAATAGGTTGGGATTAACCTGTATAATCTGAATGATCATTTGATTATTGATTATACCTTTGATTGAAGATTATACTTTTGATTGAGGTCGTTTATTGTTGAAGATTATACTTTTGATTAAGATCATTTATTGTTGAAGATTATACTTTTGATAGGATTCGTTTATTGTTGAGATATACTATTGTATGGAGACTTTTATTGTTGAGATTATACTTTTGAAAAAGAGTCATTAAATGTTATAATGTTATGTTCATTGTATGTAAATACTATATGTATGTAGCATAAGATAGATTTGCTTTGAGATACTTGTAGCAATTTCATAAAATTATGAGTTAATGGGAGGTTATTCCTGGGGTTAGGATAATCCATGGGAAAGGGGGTAACCTAGATATAGAGTATGAATGGTCAAAACCAAATCAAGCTAGGAAGGTGGATGAAATAGATGAATCTCGCTCGAAATACTAAGTGATGAATTCTTTAGCCTAAGTGGTGTAAGTAGCCATTGTTTACAGTGCCAATTCACTGTGATTTTGGTTTACATACTAGGCTAGGAATGTCATACATGTAGGTTGTAGCCAATATATGGTAGCTCTAGATATGTAGGACACAATACCATGCTCAAAAAGGCTAGGGTTATGAGGTTACCAAACCAATCTCTACATTGAAGGGTAGGGCCATCTTACCAGTTTGGTAGATGTGCGAGGGACTGCAGTAAGTTCGTGGTTGGAAAAAAATTGCTTGATTGATGCTTCTCCTCACACAGTTGGCGACCAAGATTTGAGGAGGATATTCTGGACCATTTATACTTTCTATATTCAATAATCTTGTTGAAGCTATGTATGTAAACTTGTATTTATGTCTATGGAAATTGTAAATGTGAAATGTCATATTGAGATTATGTAACATCATTACTTGCATTAATGAAAGGAATTCTTCAGTATGCAAATGGAAAAGTTTATAAAGGTTATGTTTCAAATATGCATTTATTATTCAAAGGAAAAGAAAAAATTTGTTACTCTTTAATGTTATATGCATAATCTATTCACTTATGGGTAAAACATAAAAAAAGTACTTGGTAGAACAATGGGCGTGTTACATTATTCTTCCATTGGACATCATTGCAATAAGATTACTAAGATTAGGTGGTTGATTTCCAAGGCTTTCAACTAGGTCAAGAAGTTCCTCTTAAGACTTTTCATAAAAATGGAGTTATTTTCTTGAGATTTTTATAGGCACCTCTTCTTTCATCTCTTCCACACCCTTCTTCTATTTACATCACCATTTTTATCTATTTTTCTATCTCCCTATTGTCTTCGTTCATGCTTTTCCAAAATTTTGATCAATTTCCACTTGATTTCTCCCAAACCCTTCAATAAACCACATTGTGCTTCATAATTAAAGACCTTTAAAAACCCCATCTATCACTATCATTTTTCCACCATTGAAACATTTGATCAATTAGTCATACTTTTCTTTGAACCTTTGTGAGTAAAAGCCTCCTTTTGCCACATTTTCAAATTGTAATCCATTACCCTAGTGTACCTCTATTATATTGAATCAAACTTAAGGTTTTCCATTCCTATTTTAGTTCTCTCAAACATCCCAAAACAAATTTTGAGTGATCATAAATCTTGTTTACAAAACCTTTCTCCTAGCTTGACTATCTAGTTGTGTTTCCATAAGCCCTTTATCATGATTTTGTAGGTTTGAATGGATATGGAGTGATTCAAAATCATTTAATTTTATATATTATTTTTATGAATTTCTATTTTATCAAATTTTTAATGCACATTCATGCTTGAGAACCCACAATGGGATCGACTAAGGTAGACTCCCCCTTTAACCTTTGGTTTTGCAAGATTCTCATTCACAAAGACTTAATTTTAGGTCTATTTTAGAGAAATTCAAAAAATAATAGAGAAAGTGAAAGAAATAAACTAATCCTTGAATTCATTGGTTCAACCCTTTAGAATTTGTAGAGCTCTATCTAACATAGACAAGGCTGCTCTTTTGGTTGTTAAAAGTAGAAAATGCCACCACTTGTTCATTTCAAGCCCTAAATTAGTGATCATTCCAATTTTATCATTTTATCTCTTATAAATAAATAATTCTTCTAGGATTTTAGTTGGTTTTCATGTCTCCACTATAAATTAAGACTTAAATCTCCAAGGATTCTTCCTCATACTAACATCATCAATCCCTATTAGTTCCAAACTTCCATCATTACATCTTCCATGTGAAATTATTCTAACTTCAACTTACGTGAAATGTTTCATTTGTGTTCAATAGTTCTACACAAGTTTACTATCAATTATAGGTCTTCTATTTCTCACTAAAATAAAAAGATAGGACACACTATTGATAATCTTCCTATCAAATCTCAAGTCTAAACTTGCTCTCTAGACAAGGTTGCCACCTAGACATTGTAGTCATGATGTCTATAAGGACTAAGTATTATAGTCAGGCATGTCATTTTACCTAGTGGTGCCCATGCCACCCTATTGGGTGTCATAAGTAGACAAGTTTTCCCTATATTCCACCACTTATTGATTTCAATCCCTAAATTTTTTTAGTCTAAATTGATAATATAGGCCCTCAACATATCTATGGACCCATCCATATTTGTTAGGTGAATGAATTCCAATTTGATCATTTTATCTATTTTTGATAAATAAGACTTATAGGCTTTTAGCTGGTTCATGTGTCTCCACTATAGATCAGGACTTGAAAAATCAAGGGATGCTTCCTTGTACTATCATCATTTATCCCTATTATTTATATACTATTTGATATGGATCATGATCTTATTGGTTAATATTTATAGTACAGGGGTGTAGGGGGTACCCTCCTACAAGGTCTAAGGGGCCCATCCCCTCGATGGGGGGTTTGAGGGTCATACGACCCAGTGAGGGTTTGGGGGTAGCACTCCTAAAAGCGACATTTGATATGTATTTATTCAGTGTAAATTTGGACCTTATTATTAGGTGTCAAATCTAATGATAGAAATTATATTATTTTTTCTTTCCCTAGAAGGAAACCCCCTTTTATGATGGCATTATATTACTCCTATATATTCTATTGTATTTTGTTGTGAGGAGACTATGATAAAGAGAAGAGGAAGTTACAACAAATGTGTTGTAGGTTATATCCCTTCATATTGTTAGATAAAATAAAAGGACTAGCTTTTTCTCCTTGTATGTAGCCCATATTAGGTGAACCATGTATATCTAAGTCTCTATGTTTTATTTTTGCATTTATTTTATTATATATTTCCTTGTGATCCTATTCTTAACAATTGATAACAAAGTCATACATTTATTTGGCTGAAAAAACTTGAAAGGAGGGTTCCTCGTTTGAGTGGGAGCAATGAAAAAAGAAAGAAAGTTTAGGGTTGAGAAGTTCAATGGACAAAACTACCAGCTATGGAAGATGCAAATGGAGGACTATCTATATCAAAATTCTTTTCTTATTGTTGGGTAGAAAAGAAAAGAAGTTGGAAAATATGAATGATCAAGAATGGGAGATTATTGATAGAAAGGAATTAGGAACAATACGGTTGTGTCTAGAAATGTCAGTGCATTTCAACATATCAAAATAAACAATAATGGTGGATTTGATGTTGGCATGTATTACAAGATGTTTTGATCCTTTCATTAGATAATATTACTGATTCTTGGGTATTACACTCAAGGGATTCATTTCATGCCACACCTCATAGGATATATTTTCTATATTATGTTCAAGGTGATTTTAGATGGGTTTTTTAGGTGAGGACGAACCATGCAAAAATGCCAAGTTTATTACAAATAAAATTACCAAATGACCTCATTGAAAGAGGTAAGGCATGTTCTTGATTTAAAAAGAAATATAATTTTGGTAGGACAATTCAGAAGTGAAGAAATACCTTATATAATTACATTTATAGAGAATTCATAGGTCACTAAGGGATCATTGATAATAGAAAAAGGAGAAAAGGTAGGTACATTATATTTATGTACTAGTAATTCTTATTTATCTATTGCTTTAGCTTCTATAAGAATCAACATGAAACCATGGAACCATAGGCTTGGGCACATGATCATGAAGGGGATGAGGATTCTCCACTCAAAGAATTGGTTGCTAGGTTTGAAGCAAGTTGATTTTGATTTATGTGAAAATTGTATTTATGAAAAACAAAAGAGAGTCAAATTTCCCAGAGTTGGGAAGGAAAAGAAGAGTGAAAAGTTAGAACTTGTACATTCATATGTATGGGGAAAAACTGAGGTATCATCTCTTGGTGGATCTTATTATTATGTTATTTTTATTAATGATGCAACTAGAAAAATTCAAGTTTATTTAATTTGAAGAAAATATGATGTGTTTGATACTTTTAAGAAATAAAAATCTTTGGTTGAGAATGAGACAAAAATAATTTGAAGTGTCTTAGATTAGATAATGAAGTAAAATATTGCAGCATGGAGTTTGATAGTTATTGCTCATATCATAAGATTCGTAGATAAAAGACAATTCTAAAATCACCACAAGAAAATGGTTTATTAGAAAGGACAAATAGGACAATGATGGAGTGTGATAGGAGTATGAGATTACATGCAAGATTACTATTACAATTTTGGGAAGATGTTGTAGATACTATTTTTTACTTAATAAACATAGGGCCTTCAAGTTCCCTAGATGGTGGTATTCCAGAGGAGGCATGAACAAGTAAAAAGGTAAACTACTCATATATAAAAACTTTTAGTTGTGAAGCATTTGTCCATACTGATATAGAAAATAGAAAAAGCTTGAGGAAAAATCCAAGAAGTGTACTTTTATTGGATATGGAGTAATGATTTTGGTTATTGCTTATGGGATTATGAAAATCACAAAAATTTTAGGAGTAGAGATGTGATATTCAATGAGAAGGTCATGTACAAAGAGTAGTTGCAGGGAAAGAAAAAGGAAAAGAAAGCCCAAAAAATGTAGTTCCAAAGGTACCAAAAAAAAAAATCAACAGTAAGAACAACAGATACCTCAAAATCTTGCAAGAATATCTAATAGGATAAGTAGACGTTGGTCTGTGGTGACTGATCATGCTTTGAGTTAATATTTTGGAAATTTTGGTAGTTGTGTTTCCCCCCAAATTAACGAGGGAGTGCAAGGGGTGGAGCCCCTCCTACAAGGTCTGGGGGGACCACCCCCTAATGGGGGCCTAAGGTTATAGCCCATAGTGGGGTTCTAGGGGCAATGCTCTAGTGGGGGTTGTTGGGAGCAGATCCCCCCATTTTTTTTTTATTAATTTTATTAAAAGAGTTTTGCTAATAAATTTGATTGAAAAATAATTTGGAACTGCCCAAAATAAGTAGTTTTTTATTATGAATTTAAAAGGCCAAGATTCACAAGGTGTGGAATGTGATGTAACATGCAACAATGTGCAGTTGGAGGATCATTTAAGTAATGGGCATGCAACAACTAAAGTGTTGTACAGTAGATTGAATGGGTTAGAGAGAAGTTACATAGTATTAGACAAAAGTTGTGGGTTAATGAAAATATTGTAACTTTATTTTTTGGATAATAAAATAATTCAAATGGTTATTTTGTGATGTAGCCTATATTAGGGTGAACACATTAAATTTTTGTGTCTCTATGTAATTTATTTTATTACCCAAATTTTATAATCAAGTTATTTTAATTGCTTCCATCCTATGAATAACCCAATAGTAGATCTTCTGAAAGATACTCTCCAATTATATTATATATTGTTGATTGATTTTGGATGAACTAGAAAGTTATGAAGAAACAAATGGTGTAGAAACCAAGAAAAGTGAGAGAGGCATGAAAGAGAGATGGAACTTTGTTATAGAACCATACTTGGGATTTAATATTTCCTGAAGGGGTAAAAGAACACAAAATAAATGGGTTTATAGGATGAAGGAAGAATATGGAGGAAAAAGGAGGTGCAAGGCAAGACTTGTTGTAAAGGGTTTTGCACAAAAAAATGTATAGAATTTGATGAAATATTTTCTCTTGTTATTAAAATGACTTCAATAAAAACTATTTTAAGTCTAGTGGTATTAGAAGATTTATATCTTGAATAATTAAATGTAAATACAACTTTTCTCCATGGGGATTTGAAGGAAGAGACTTATATGCAGTAGTCATAAGGATTTGAGGTCAAAGTGAAGGAGAACTAGTACAAGTTATCAAGAGCTTGTATGGCTTGAAAGAAAAAGCCCCAAGTTATGGGAATTTAAAATTGATGTTTATGAAAAACAAGGTCATATAAATGCGTCATTTTGACCACTGTGTTTATTTCAAGAGATTAGATAATGGTAGCTATATTATCTTGTTATTGTATGTATATGATATGCTTGTTGCAAGGTCTAACATGTAGGATATAAATTTAATCAAAATAAAATTAGCCAAGTCATTTGCAATGAAGGATTTGGGTGTTGTAAATAAAATCCTTGGTATGAGAATAACAAGAGACAAAAATTGCACATTAACATTGTTTCAAAGTGAGTACATGGAGAAAGTGCTGAAAATTTGGCCAGCAGGATGAAATTAGTTAGTACACTTTACCTAGTCATTTTGAATTGACTAAGGAGACGTGTCCCAAGACATAGGAGGAGGTAGACTACATGTCCAAGGTTCCATACTCATCAGTAATTGGCATCTTGATATATGTTATGGTGTGTATAAGGTTAGATATTACACATGTAGTGGGAGTTGTAAAGGTATAAGCTTAATCTAGGAAAGAGAATTAAATGTAGTTATGATTCTCAAGTATTCGAGTACTACTACTTAGGAATTATTTTTTAGAGGTTCCAACTCTACCTCTTTACAAGGACATGTTGATTCAAATTCAGGTGATATTGATAGCAAGAGGAGCACTACATTTCATGTTTTTATTGTAGGTGGAACGATAGTAAGTTATATTTCCATATTGTAAAAGGTTGTTGCTCTTTCAATAATAGAAGCAAAGTATGTTGCTACTATAGAGGCTAGTAAAGAGATTATTTGGTTACAAAGGTTTATGGAGGTAGTGGGAAAGAAGCAAGAGAATAATAGGTTGTATAATGATAGATAGAGTTTCATTCATCTTACAAATAACTCAACCCTTCATTCTAATACTAAACATATACATCTCAGGTACCATTTCATATGATCAGTTTTGAAAGATGGATAGTTGAAGTTGGAAAAGATACACACTAGCCAAAATCTT
>VDFB02353493.1:335638123-335659499 GCA_007258455.2 Sequoia sempervirens
AGGGTCTATGCATACAAATGAGAAGATGGATGAAATTTTAGAACATTAAAATATTCTAAATTAGTAATCCAAAAATAAACATTCATATTTCTTTAATTATCTTATAAGATACCTTACAAAAACTTTGCAAAGATTTTACAATCTTTTGGTTGGTCAACTAATTAGTGACATGTCAAAAAATATACATAATACACATGGAAACACTCAAATAGTGTTGAATATTAATTATTAATGGATTACAATATCTCATTACAAATTTGGGTCAAAACCCAAATTATTAGAATACACAAATATCTTAAAATTATATATTAGAGACAAACCCTAATAGCCTAAAAGTTTTCTTTTTGTGTTCTTACTTTGCAGCCTATTTCCCACTCCCCTTGAATAATGAAAATATAGAAATATATATCCTTCAGTATGTTCATACAAACTTGGGAGAAGAAACTTGGTCATTTGGCACCACAAAGGTTGCCCATGCCCTTGATGTCACCATCTTCAAAGTACTTGTGTAGAAATTACCTCTTCAAGATATTTTAAAGATCAAAAATTCTTTTTTTATTGTAACCATCCTACACATTAATAGCATTGTTAGGTTTTGGTATATAGGGCAAGAAGGATCCCATGATATTTTCTAAAATGATGGCTTGGAGATGGCACAAGGATTATTAGGGAATGAAACTGTGAAGGAGGGGATTCACTACTCCCAAGTCCTAAGACAAACAGGGTCTAAAGGGAGTGAATTTCCCTTGATCACCTCAAGACTAACTGAAAGGAAATAAGTTGAAAAGGAAGGTCAAGATAAGATCTACTTTTTATGTTTTCTGAGGAAGGATTTCAGGAATGGGTGAATAGGTCAAAGAGGTCTCAAACTGCAAACTAACTGGGTCTCAGCCAAAGGATGCTAGTGTGTGAGGTAGACAACAACGTGGTGCATTGTCATCTCAGAGGTGCACTGGCATATTGTATGGACAAAGAGAAAAGTTCACAAATTGAAACTCACAGGGCATGTTAACAACCTGAGAGTCTTAAACTCATAGTTTTAATAGTAAACAAAGAAATGTATGAAATGAAAGGAAACAACAAGAAGAATACTATAACTTAAAAGACAAACTGTCTAATAACAAAATGACAAGAGAGAAGGAAGAAGAAGAGCAACTCATAGAAGGTACAATCTCCTGCAAGCTCCTCATGAATAGATTGTACCTATAGACATGACAAAGGAAAATTTTTGTGGTTGTGTTTTGGAGTTTTCCTTAGTCAAACCCCTATTTCGGTGTTTCCACCTCCAAGGATAGTTGATAGACCACAATATAGAGAAAATGATAAAGAAATGGAAATAGACACAACTTATAGAATGCAAAGACAATCTAAATGTTATTCTATAAACAAGACAATCTAAATGTTATTCTATAAACAAGACAATGTAAGCAAGCAAATGAGTTACCCTCCTTTCTATGCGCTAGTAGAATCCGGGAAAGAAAGGAAGTGAGCAAGACAATCACATTGATAATATGAAGCTTGGAAAACTATAATAAATAATGATGTAGAAGCAACAACAATGGTGTAGAGCATAGAATGGGAAGAACAAGAATGAAGGTTGAGTGAATAAAAGTGATAGATAGTGAATGAATTGAGAGAGAATGAGAGAATCAAGTTCAAAAGTGTTTTTAGGAGGTAAGAGGAAGTTTTCAGGCAGTCAAGGTTCATAGGGGCATTACAATTCATATGGTGGCAAAGAATTTAATGCCTCTAATTTCCACTGACCCGGGAATCATGTCAGGTTGTCAGCGCGATGTACAGACATCTGCGTGGTGCACGAAATTTCTTGACGAAAATTCCCACTAATGAAAAATAACAAAGGTACAGGAAAAAGGCAACACAAAAGTGGCAGATTTTTGTATTTTCAAGTTTATAAGACTAAAGTGAGGTAATATTATAGGAAATTACACTAGGTGCAGTTTTATGCCATAACATTTTTCCCCCACTTTAGTGAGCATGTGTCTAAGCATGTGTGAGCTAATGTAGAAATGGATTGAAGAGAATATACTAAAAACGTAGAGGAAGTATCCTTCAATCGAGTATACCTAACATTGAATGAGATTCACCAAGATGCAAAGAGGACACGAGTCTTCGCTCCTGCAAAGCCTGTTACGATCTCACCAAAATCATGTCAGTTGCAAACAAACATGTTAGGTGAAAGAGCAAAAAGCGTTAGACACCATAAAATATTCAAACACAATAGGACACTTTGATCAGAAAAAGGCATTGATTGTAGGTATGGCTAGCTTGGCTAGAGACCATACGGTAAGCATGTAGGCTTGTGGTTGTTGCAAATTGTGTTACAGGACAGTCATAGTTCAAGACAAGTCTAATCAAGCTATCCCCAAGCTAAACACAAAGATATGAGACATCCAAACACCAATACATAAGGATGTTAGATATCAAAAATAAGACACCAAAGAATTCTTTTGAAAGACTCTCACAAAGGGGTTCTTGCATTGAGGAACCCTTTTCATAAGACATCAAGGGACCCTTTTAAAAGAATGCACCTTTTGGAAGATCACAAGTGATTATGTCATCAAGGAATCCTTTTGAAAGATATTTTGTTAAGGAATCATTTGGAAAGAATGATCCTTTTTGAAGGGAAGTTTTCATATTCTTTCACTAACAAGGAAAGAATGCTCCTTTTAATAAGGAAGTTTTCAAATTCTTTCGCCAAGGGGGAAAGAATACTCCTTTTTGAAAGGAATTTTTTAGATTCTTTCACCAAGGGATATTTTTGAAAGAAAATTTTATCGAGGAATCCTTTTGAAAGAATAATCCTTATTGAAAATTAAGTAGAGATGAGAGCCCCCCTTATAAGGATGTGTGTGATGCAAAGGAGCATATGTCATTCTAAGGAAAGAAAAGAAGGACAAGAGATGTCGTGGCATGAGATACATGGCGAGATGTATTCATGGTATGTTTTCATACACATGAGGGTCAACACATTGAAAACAACATCACAAAACAAAAAGGAAACGACGAAGAAATCAAGAGACAGGGGGATATGATGATTCAGGGTCAGAATTGTCCATAGATATAGATAGATAGATATAATATAATATAAGTATGAATTATCATCAATCCCTGAATGTATCAGAACATGAAGAGGAGCACATGAAAACAAATGAAAATAAATAAATAAATTAGGTCAAAATGGAAGAAGGCCTACATGCCTCCAATGCTTTTCATCGTCCCTGATGTGAAAAAAGAAAAGTTTACGACACATAGAAGAATGATGAGACAAATAGAAAAAATTTATGACAAATTCTCGTGCCTGTATCCAAGCACCTAAAAGGGTAGCGAGGGTCCTCTATGAAAGAGCACAAAACATAGATAGACAATTACAGGGGAACACAAGTAAGCACATAAATCTAATCTACAGATATAGAGGGAGGCACCACCTTAGTCCTCATCAACTAGTAGATCGTCCTGCTCCCAATCTAGATCATTGTAGGGAGGAGGATGAGCCTAAAAGGGAGGGATGGCAAGGGTAGTACCCTCTGACTCTCCTACAACAAGGGCCAAGGAAGAAGGCCCCTTGAGGCCTTCGTCGCCAAGCTCTTGTGAGGCAAAGGTCATCAATTTTGCAAAAATTGAAAACAAAGTCAAGATATTCTCCACCGAGTTGAGCATGCAGTTTTTAAGAGTTACATGTGTCAAATGAGTGAGAGGAGGACAAGACACCCAAGAGTCACTGCCAACCTCAACAAAAGGGGCAGTGACAAACTTTGGGGACGTGAGGGCTGCCTTCATCATAAGGATGACACAAGCCACAATAGAACTAGACTCCATAAGAGATGAGGATTTCTTATGACCCTTTCTTGGAGCAAGGTCATCCTCAAGCTTGCACTTCAACAAGGGATACAAAATTACCATAGAAGAAGTAGAGGTAGGAGAAGACAAAGACGAAGCCACAAAGGACACCACCTTTGTATTAGGCATGTCGATGGGCTATGAAAAAGGAGGAATATTTGGAAGAGAAGTAAGAAGAGGAGGCTCCACCAAAGGAGCAATGAACGCCTACATCCTTTTAGGGTGAGGTTCATCAGGATACCAGATGAAGCTAGAAGAAGCATGAAGGTGATGGGAACTGAACCAAAAGACAAAATGGGAGCAAAAGAAATGACAAAAGGAGAAGATATAGAAACAATAGTCTCCCCAACACTCTACTATAAAGTTGCATGCTCCTTAGCCAAAGCCTTTCGTTGGTGCTTACACTCACGTGCAAGCCAGTTATATCGACTATGGGAACTTGAAGGCACGCCCTGAGAAGAGACTAGGGGATCCTTCTCAATCATATGAGGAGCCTTCACAATCATTGCTAGTGGAAGGGGAGACTCCTTAGGAGGAGCAGGAGGAACAACAAACTTAGAAGAAGAAACAAAGAGAGGTATCTTAGTAATGGTCCTCTTCCCATGCTCTACCTTAGAGGGAGGCGGAAGGATAGGTAGAGGCCATGGCAATCGAGACATAGGAGGAACCCGATAGAAAAGCTTCCCCTCCCCATACAGGGTGGGTCAAGGCACTGTGGGAAGAATAGGAAGCTAGAAGACCTGGGGCTTTGACTTTTTTAGCACAATTGCCTTTCCCTTTCCGATGGCAGGCACAAAAGAAGGAACGAAGGATGCCACCAAGGGCTAAGAAGTAGAAGGAGGTGTAGTAGATGAAATAGAGGAACTAGAAGGAGAAGGCTTGAGGGAAAGAGCAAGCTTGTCCTTCTCCTTTGTAGGAGCAGAGGACAAAGCCTACTGCTACGCACACAAGCAACCCTTCAAGGAGACAACATAGGGCGATGGAGGAAAGCCACCTTTTGGTACCAAGCCTCTAGTCTTATACCTACTGTTATGAAATAACTTGCACAATAGGAGAATATGATATGAAATATGCTACAAATACTTGATAATAACTAAGAATAACCAGCCACTTTGAGGGGGAAAACCTCCAAATATCTCTAATGAGAACACACTTCACAACTTGATGTTGAAAATAAGACTCACAACCTCCTATATATACCTATTTATGCCTAGGATATCACCTAGGCCGACTTAGACACACCTATATAAGTCTTAGACTGACCTAAACAACTAAATAACAATATACTAATGATAATATGACTTAATAGAGAGTTAAGATAGCCACAAGCCGACTATTCATAACCCAATGTACACTAATATTAAGGGTGTAACATGCCCCCTTCTTCAAAGAAGCATTGTCCTCAATGCTAATCAAGTTTGGATTCTTTTGAATGAACTCGTCCTCCCATGTGGCATCTTCAACTGGTAAATTCTTCCATTGGATGAGATACTTAGTGAGAGTTCTATTCCTTAGCTTCTTTGTGCATGTTTGACGAATGCACTCTGGTTCCAAAATGATTCTTCCTTCTTCATCGAGCTCTGGTAGTGTTGTTTGAGTGGGAATATTATGCCCAATTACCTTCTTCAAACAGGAAACATGAAAACCCGGATGTATCTTTCTTGTTGGTGGCAACTCTAGCTTGTAGGCAACACTACCGATCTTTTGCATGATTTGGTATGGACCATAATACCTTGGAGACAACTTATTATTTTATTTTTGTTGCTTTAGTGAGATTTTCTTATAAGACTACAATCTCAAGAAGACCCAATCCCCAACTTTAAAACTTCTTTTACTACGATGTTGGTTTTCCTATTGTTTCATTCAATTTTATGCCATGGCTAAATTCTCGTTGAGTCCTAAAAGTACTTGTTGTTGATGAAGCAAGTGGTCTTCTACTGCCTAAACTCTTGGTGACACCTTTATTAATGATCTGATGGAAGGAGGATGATATCAGTAAAGTGCCAAAAATGGAGACATTTTTTATGAGCTATGAAAAGAAGTGTTATACCACCATTCTGCAAGTGGTAGCCAATCTACCCATTGAGACTGTTTCTCTAAAGTGAAACAACATATATATCCTTCCAAACACTTATTAACAACCTCAGTTTTCCCATCTAATTGAGGGTGGTATGAAGAGCTATGAGCCAATTGAGTACCCAAACATGAGAATAAATCTTTCCAAAAGTGACTAGTGAAGATAGGATCACGATCACTAACAATAACCTTAGGTGTACCATGTAGCTTTTGGATATTCTCCAAAAAATATTTTGCCACTACACTTGTTGTAAAAGGATGCGATAATGCAATGAAATGTGCATATTTAGTGAGGTGATCAACTACTACCATGATGACATTATGACCTTTAGATTTGGGAAGCCCTATGATGAAGTCCATGGATACCTCTTCCCAATGCTGGCTAGGAATAGATAAGGGTTGCAAGAGACTGGGTGTCTTAATTGTCTCCCCTTTATTCCTTTGACAAACCAAACATTCAGCCATAAAATTTTAAACATCACCTTTTAGCCCTTCCCAAAAAAAATCTTGCTTGACTCGATGATATGTCTTCAAAAATCCTGAATGACCACCCACTAGAAACTCATGGAACTATGTGAGAATATTTTATTTAAGAGTGGAATTCTTGCAGAGATACAAATGCTCTTTATACCAAAGAGTATCTCCCTTCCAACAAAACTCATTTGAACTACTACGATCACTTTTTAATTGTTCAATGAGATTACTTGTCGCAACATCCTTTTGCCACTCTGCTTTGGCTTCCTCCACCCAATTTGCTTGTAATATTGAAAGGGCACACAATAAGGCTTCATCTTTCTCATCCTTCCTTGAAAGTGCATCTACTACAATATTTTCTTTCCCTTTCTTATATAAAATCTCAAAGTCATATCCTAACATCTTAGTGACCCATTTTTGTTGTTCTTCAAAAGATAGTCTTTGTTCCAAAAAAAAATTTAGGCTATCATGATCTGTCTTAACCTTGAAGTTTCTACCCAATAGATAAGGCTTCCATTGTTTAACTGCATGGAGGATTTCTAGCATTTCCTTCTCATAAATAGGTTTTAGTTGATTCTTACCCTTTAATTGACGACTCTCAAAAGCAATTGGTCAACCTTATTGCATGAGCACTGCTCCTATCCCATTTCCAAAAGCATCACATTCCACAATTAATTCCTTGGTGAAGTCAGGAGTGGCTAGCACTGGAGTTGTACACATAGCCTCCTTCAATCTCTCAAATGTTGTATTGGAAAACTCATTCCAATGAAAAGAATCCTTCTTCAATAGAGTGGCAAGAGGTGTTGCTATATGACCATAATTCTTTACAAATCTTCTATAGTATCCTTTCAATCCCAAGAAACCCCTCAGTTTCTTAATGGTTTTTGGAATAGGCCATTCCATCATAGCCTTAATTTTGTTAGGGTCCACCTTTACTCCTTCATGTGAAACTATGTGTCCCAAATACTCCACCTCCATAAGACCAAAAGCACACTTGGATGGCTTAGCATATAGTTTATGATCTTCAAGTATTTGTAATGCTTGATCCACATGTTGCAAATTTTCTTTGCATTTTTTGCTATAAATCAATATATCATCAAAGAATACTAACACAAACTTTCTCAAGAACTTATTAAAAATGGAATTCATCAAACTTTGGAATGTATATGGTGCATTGGTAAGACCAAATGGCATCACCAAAAATTCATAATGACCCTCATGAATCTAAAATGTTGTCTTACAAATATCTTCCTCCTTAATATGAATTTGGTGATAACCAGATCTAAGATCTAACTTGGTAAAATACATAGCTCCATTCAATTCATCTAGCAAATCATCAATGACTGGAATAGGAAACTTATCTTTAATGGTGTACATGTTGAGCACTCTATAATCTGGAAACATGTGCCAAGTATCATCCTTTTTATGTACCATCAACACAGGCGAGGAGTAAGCACTTTGGCTATGCTTGATAATTCATGCCTCTAGCATCTCCTCAACATTTATTTCTATCTCACTCTTTTGTATGTGTGGATACTTGTAAGGCCTAATGTTTGGTGGTTGGCTCCCTAGAACTAACTGTATGGCATGATCATGATCCCTCTTAGGAGGAAGTACTTTAGGCATATCTCCAAGAACAACTAAGTGACGATCAATTATAGCTTGCAAATCTGGATGAGTAGGAGCATTAGATTGAGAGACTTCTAATGAACACAGTTGGGCCATAAATCCATCCACTCCTTTCTTAAGAAACTTTTGCATTTGATGAGATCTTACCATTTGTGGGGATTTTTCCTTCAACCCCCTTATCTCTACTACCCTTTCTTCTGATTGAAATCTCATGAATAGTTCTTGGAAGTTCATCTCAATCATTCCCAATGTAGTAAGCCATTGTACTCCTAAAACAATATCTGTTGCACCCATGGATATCGCATACATTGGGGTATCAAGTTGATAATCTCTGATGGATAATTTAATGCTATGATACTTCCCTAAACAGCTAACTATACCACCATTTGCAATCAAAACCTAAAACTCTAGGGCTGGATATATAAAACAATTTAGACGAGTAGCTAACTTTTTGTTGATGAATTTATGAGGACTACCCGAGTCGATCAACACTGTTACCTTCTGCTTCTTTAAGAACCCCACCACCTTGAGAGTTTGTGAAGCACTGAAACCTAAGAGTGCATGACAAGAAATGATTGGTTGAGAATCATGTGATTCCTCATTTGAATCCCTTTCATCCTCTAGTATGGGTTCATCCTCTTCTTCCTCACTTGGACCTTCAATATAGAACAAATTATTTTCATTGCATTTATGTCCTCGACTGTATTTTCTATCACAATTGAAACACAACCCTTTTTCTCTTTTCTCCTCAATTTTCTATGGATTCAACCTAGTAGGTTTTGTTGAATATCCTTTCTATCTTGTCACATTAGCCCCTTGCTTCTTAGGAATCAAATACTTCTCCTCTACCCTACGTGCTAAGATAAAAGACTCATTTATGGAGCTAGGGCTAAACATGTGTACCTCATGTTGAATGTGATTCTTGAGACCCCCCAAGAATAAATCATTGAATTTTTCCTTTGTAATTGTATCCACTCTTAAGGATAGATTTTGGAATTGTTGAATATAATCCTTAACTGATCCTGTTTGTTCAAGTTTAGCCAACTGGCTAAAGAAGTTGTCTGTCACGCTATTGTTATATTGTGCTTGGAGTTCCTCTGTAAAAATTGACCATGAGACGGTGAGCCCCTTTTTCCTTCGATGAGTGCAAATCCAATGATACCAAATGAATTGATTTGGTTCTAGATATAGGGAAGCCATCGTGACCTTTTGTCCATTTGGGATTTGGTGTACTTCAAAAAAAATCTCCATTTGGTTTATCCATGTTAGAGGATCCTTGCCATTGAACTTGCACATATCCACCTTTGGAAATAAATTCCTAGATCTCATAGGAGTACTAAAGCTTGTGTCAATGTTAGCTGACCTAGAATTTTCACCTTGGTCGCTTGAGAACTCCTTTCTTGGTTCAACCATGTAGGTGCTTAACATGTTTTATATGTCCGATATATCTCCTCTTGGGTCACACATTTCCATCTTCATTGAGTAAATTTCTTCCTTGACCTTATTTATTTCTTCATTGGGAGTAATATCCTCTTTTTTTACCCCATCCTTATTAGGAGTCTTCCTCAGAGTGACAACATTATTTTTGCCCCTTGTTGTAGGCCCCGTCATGATGGGAACCACTAATTTTGAAATAAATCACACAAATGAAACTTAAATTCTTTGAAATTTTTACTGTAACTTACTAGGGCCAAAATAACTCTCACCTAGAAAAATCTCCAAGAAATAAGCAAATTTGCAGTGTGGAGAGTGATAATTGTGAAAACTTTAATTTTTCAATAACTTGCATATTTCTGCTCCAATTCCTCCAAATTTTTTACTGTAATCTTCTTTAGTATGTCTTCAAAAATCCAATAAAAATAAGACTCCAATTCGACAATTTGTGTGAGATATGTAGATTCCAAAAAAAAAGTGTAGAAACCCTAATTCGCTTAATTCTACTCCAATTCTTCTAAAATATATACTTTAGCTTCTTTAATATGTTCTTCAAAAACCATTTAAAAATTAAAATAAATAAATAAATAAATAATCCAAAATCTGAAAGATATGGTCTTCCCAAAATCGCCTCCAAAATTGAGAAAAAACCTTGCCTCTATAGTGCCAAGATCATGCTCTGATACCACTTGTTATGAAATAACTTACACAATAGGAGAATATGATATGAAATATGTTGTAAATAATTGATAATAACTAAGAATAACAAGCCACTTCAAGGGGGAAAACCTCCAAATATCTCTAATGAGAACACACTTCACAACTTGATGCTAAAAATAAAACTCACAACCTCCTATATATACCTATTTATGCCTAGGATATCACTTAGGCTGACTTAGACACACCTATATCATCTTAAGCCGACCTAAACAACTAAATAACAACATACTAATGATAATATGACTTAATAGAGAGTTAAGATAGCCACAAACTGACTATTCATAACCCGATGTACACTAATATTAAGGGCGTAGCACCTACAATAAGCTTGATACAAGAGATCTCCCTTGGGAGGGAGGGTTCCAACTAGGACAAGCCAAAAATGATTGAGAGAGAATCCCCCACATTCTACCAATGGATTATATCTAATGTCCTAGACAACATGTGATGAGCCCAAAATGTGCTCATAGTTTGGATATTATGATGGACTTTTAATATCTTTACTTTTGTTATTCGTGGCTGTTTAAACTCTTTTGAAACCTTTTATGGGGATATCCTGTAGCAAAATATTTGCATATTCCTGCAGCTTATTGTGTTGACTTGACTACATTTATTACCCCGTTGACTCCCTAAATGACTGGTATATCGCATATAGTTTTTGAATGATGAAATAGATTTAAATGTGTGATTAATGAACAGATATTGTGTATGTGCCATACGCCTTTTCTTTTGCATCTGTTAGCTTTTGTTTCGCAGGTTGTTGAAGAATGATCGAGTCAAGTGTAGCTGATCTCGGCCTTGCAGTAAAGTCTATTTCCTGCACGACTTCGAAGAAGCTCTAGCGAAGACTCTTTGATTGAAACCGTTGGGAAAGATTTTTAATGACAGTCAATCTGGAAAGAGTGGAGCGTTAGATTCTCTCTGGATCGGGTTGAATGGATAAATTCATTTATGAAGTTTGTTCCTTGATTCTGGGATATACTTTACTTCCACGTCTTTCTTTGATAGGGTTAGTTAGTTAGTTGCTCTCCTAATTTTTAATAAAGTACTTCTCCTGCGCGAGTGAGAAAGGAGATGATAGTTAGAGTAAGATAGAAGCATAGTAATAGAGAGATATAGCAGATATCATGTAAGAGTCAGTATGATAATGAAAAGCAGAATCTGTTTGACAGGAGACAGAGTTTGTTGTTAGTTTCTATATCAACAAAGCCATGTATACCATTCTGTTTTCATGAATAAAGTTTGATGAAGTTCTGAGTTCAGCACCTGCGTAATCAGTAGATGCTTGCTAAGGGGGCCCACTTAGTAAGTATCTGTAGCTAGTTAGTTAGCTGTTCTTTTCTGTTGATCTTCAGTTAGCTTTCATCTTTGAATTTTTCATACAAACTCAGTCTTGTATTGCTCCTGCAGCATAGGGAATCCATCCCTGTGCCTGTTCTTGCAGCATAAGGCCAGTTCATAGTTTTCATTTCAATCGTAGCTGTTATGGTTTCTGTTTTAATCAAATCATAGTTGAGTTAAAGAACTTTGCATTACCTTCTTGTAGCGTAGATAGAATTCCTTTCCAGTATTTATTTCTGCTAAGTTTTGACTGAAACCAGTTCTTAGTGCATATATTTTTCCGCGCCATTTAAAGTATATGTCCCCTTGTTTGGCAAGTAAATGAATGTCCATAGAGAGATATTAGTCACCTGTTGGAATGTCCAATTCCCAGGAATGGTTTTATTGTGATTTTCATATCCTTTTGTGGGCGCGACCATTTTTGGCACCGTTATTGGGGATGGCGTCCAGCTAGGAATTTGTCAGAAGTCATTTTTAGCATTAGTTTAGTTTGTTAGTCAAAAAATTTCAAAATATTTCAAGCCACTATTCATCATATTGCATGCATAGAAGAAGAGACGCACTGGGAAGGTTCCTCCCTGAAAACCTATTTGTTGAACTACTATTTGACCCAGCTGATAATGAACCTGAGGAAAACCCATTCGCTCCGTTATTCCAGCCAGCCAATATGGCAAATAACCAACCTAATAATCCACCTCCTACTTTTGAGTTTCCCATTGTTCCCCAACGAGATACTGACAATCTTAAGAATATACCTTCTTCACTACTTCCAAAATTCTATGGCCTAGTCACAGAGGACCCTGAAACTTTTTTATTTGTGTTTGATGTCCTCTATCACAGTTATGACTGCAACTCAGACGCTCATAAACTAAAGTTATTTCCTTCCACCTTAAAGGAGGGAGCTCTCAGATGGTTCATGAGTCTGGAAAGAGGCATCATTGATAGTTGGGCAGCCATGCAGACTAAATTCCTTAAGAAGTATAAGAAATATTGTAAGAGTGTCAGCAAAGGTGATGACATATTCTGAATTCAGCAGAAGGAGGATGAAAGTCTAGAAGATTATATTTCCAGATTTTTGTTTTCACTAAAGAGGAACTCAAACCATACTCTCAACAAGGACTCTTAGAAACTACTCTTTCTAAGGGGAATCAGTGATGCCTGTATAGATGCCCTGGACCTGATGGGAGGAGGTGATATAACCCAACTGCCTTGGGATGATATAAAGAAAATATGTCTTAACTACTCTTGAGCAATAGTTAAGAAAGGTCGAGGTCATCATGCTACAGTGGGGAAGTCTTCTTCTGGTGGAGTTTCTCGGATGGAGATAACAAAATTGCTATCTGACTTCAAGCAGGACATCATTAATAATATGGCTACACAACTGGACACCATGCAAGTTCGGAAGAAACATGAGGAAGCTGAGGCAGTTTTGGCCGAGTTCTGTCCATACTGCAGACAGAAGAAACGTGACTGCAGATGCAAGATGGTGGCTAATTTGGAAGCTAAGAAACTACCTACTGACTTCAAGCCAATAGAAGGTGATGATGATCAAGTGTTCTTTGTTGCACAAAGGAGACCATGGGCCCAAAGACAAGGTATGCCTCAAGATCCTTTAACTTTTGGTAATCCTTATTCTAGCTATAATAACCAATGGCAACATGCATATGGACCACCACCACCCTGGAATCCACCTCAACCAAGTTGGCCTAATTATCAGACCCCGCAATGGCAATCTCCTCAAGGAGGTTGGCAACAGCCACAAGGACAATGGACTCCACCTTCAGGTAATTGGTAGCAAAATCCTCAATGGAGAGGTCCTCAGCAATGGCAAAATCAGTCTCCTGGACTCCTACAGCTTCCACAGCCACAACCACAAACCCTCATGCCACCTCCTACAGCAACTGCCACAAATTCTAGCCCTCCAAAACAAACGCCTATGCCTGCCCAGCTGTTGCCAAATCCCAATAATAAGCAACAGCAGCAGCCACCGCACCCTACATATTTTGTTGAAGCCAACCAATATCAAGTTTATGCCTTAAATGTTAATGACATCCATTTGAGGTCTGGAACCACTTTACCTACTCCAAAACTGCCTCTAATTACTGAAATACCAGATTCTCCCCTTGAAGAATCTATTGCACATATTGTGCCTACTGAGCATATGCCTATAACTGATACAGTTTCTAAGGAGTCTGTTTTGTAAAGCTAAGACAAACCACCTTTTCCTCAGAGGTTGCAAAGTATTGCATTTAAATCTATGGAAGAACCCACTTTTGACATTCTAGATCAGCTCAAAAATGTACAAATTCAAATCCCCTTATTTCAGGCTATTAAAGATGTTCCCATTTTTTGGAAAAGCTATTAAAGAGGCATGTTTAAAGAAGCCTAGACGGAAGAAAAAAGATCCTCAAACAATTCATGTCTTAGGGAAATTAGCTGATATAATATTGGGAAATGCAGTCATTCCAAAGTATATTGACCCTGGAAGTCCTGTAGTGCAGATACATATAAATGGCTAAATTGTAAAAAATATTTTGATTGACTTAAGTGATGCCATTAATGTCATGACAAAGCATACTATGGACTCTTTGAATATTTCAAACATTAGGTCTACACCCACAGTTCTGCAACTTGCAGATAGCTCTACAATTAAACCTGATGGGATGGTGGAAGATGTAATTGTCACTCTTGAATCTTAGGAGTATCCAGCCGATTTCACAATATTATCAGTTAAGGAAAATTTAGGAGGGTATCCAGTTATCCTTGGTAGACCATGGTTAGCAACTGCTGATGCTTTTATAGGATGTCGTTCTGGAGATATGACCATTTCTGATGGATAGTCCACAAAAAAATTAGCTTTGTATCCGCCTGCTAGACCTCAACTAGATTTGTCCCAACCTGTTTGGCCAGCTATGGGGGAAGAAACTGAAGAAGCCAATTCCTTGGCTCAATTAATGATGCTTCAAAATGATCCATTCTCACAACTTCAAAGTGAGGATGCTTTTCTTTTTCAAATTCTACCGTTCAACTCTTATACGGGTAGTTCATCTGATCCAAGTGGCATCCATCTACAATGTTTCCTGCAGCAACCAAATTTTGAGAGTTCACTGCCTAAACTTTCAGCAATTTTTCATAACTTGCTTCCACAAGAGGTACAAACATCACTTGTAGATTCTATGAGTAATCTCACTAAGCAGATAGAATTGTTTCCAGGTCACTGTTTGAATATCAATAGCAAGCTGTCACAATCTTAACAAGCTGACTTATTAAAAATACTACAAGATCAGCATAAAGCTTTTGCATGGGAATATGGGGACATGCAAGGAATAGATTTTCGAGTTTGTACTCACAGGATATATATCAAAGAAGATTGTTTACCAGTCAGACAACCTCAAAGAAGAGTAAATCCAGCACTTAGAGAAATAGTTAAAAGTGAGCTTCAAAAGTTACTTGATGTTGGTTTTATTTATCCAATCTCTGACAGTCAATGGGTTTCTCCATTAGTCATTGTCCCCAAGAAAGGTGGAAAATGGAGAGTGTGTGTAGATTACAGAGAGTTGAACAATGCCACTAAAAAATATCACTTTCCACTACCTTTTGTAGACCAAGTACTAGACTCACTGTCTGGCAAAAGATATTTTTCCTTTTTGGATGGTTACAGTGGGTACAATCAGATAAAAATTGCCCCTGAAGATCAAGATAAGACCACTTTTACCTGTCCATGGGGAACATTTGCTTATTCAGTCTTGTCTTTTGGTCTATGCAATGCACCAGCAACATTTCAGAGAGCAGTAATTAGTATCTTCGCTAATATATCTCATGAATATATGGAGATTTATATAGATGATTTCACTACCTATGGAGTTACATTTGAAGAAGAACTAGTGAATTTAGAAAAGGTATTGAAGGTGCAGAGAGCAAAATTTATCTCTAAATAGTGAAAAATGTTTTCTAATGATGGAAGAAGGTATTGTTCTATGTCATCATATTTCAAAGAATGGAATTCAGGTCGACCCTGCTAAAATTGAAGTTATTCTAAATTTACAAACTCCTGCAAAACAAAAGGATGTCAGAAGCTTCCTTAGCCATGCAAGGTATTATAAAAAGTTTATAAAAGACTTCAGTAAAATTTCCAGTCCACTTTATGCCTTATTAACTAAGGATTCTCAATTTGAGTGGACAGAGGCCTGTGAAAAATCCTTCCTGCAACTAAAGGACTTGCTTACTCAAGCCCTTGTTCTTCAAGGTCCAAAATAGAATTTGCCTTTTCACATACATGTTGATGCCTCTGATTTTGGTATAGGAGCAGTTTTAAGTCAAAAAGAAAATTCAATTGAGCATGCTATTTATTTTATCAGCAAGAACATTCAAGGTCCTGAGCTCAACTATACTGTTACAGAAAAGGAATTGCTTGCAGTAGTGTATGCTTTGAATAAATTTAGGCATTATGTCACAAGTTATCAGATATTCATCCATACTGACCATGCAGCAATCAAGTATCTGATGAACAAACCTGCCATCTCTGGTAGATTGGCATGATGGCTCATGTTATTACAAGAATTTGACATTACAATCATTGACAAACCAGGAAGAGCTAATGTTGTAGCTGACTTTTTATTAAGACTTCAATCAGCTGCACCTGTTGAACACGAGGTCATTGATGATAGGTTCTCAAATAAACACTTATTTTCCATTGCTGCACATACACCATGGTATGCAGACATTGCCAATTATCTAGCAGCAAACAGAATACCAGCTCATTTTTCTCCAAAAGAAAAGAAATTGTTAATAGAGAAAAGTTTTAGCTTTTCATGGATCATAAATTGTCTGTTTTATACTAGACCTGATCAAGTAATGCGAAGATGTGTAAGAGAAGATGAGACTTATGATATCTTACATGCTTGCCATGATGAACCATGTGGGGGACATTTTGTAGCAAAGAGAACATCAATGAAAATTCTTACAACAGGGTACTACTGGCCAACATTACACAAGGATGTTGTGGCCTATACAAGGAAATGTGACAGATGCCGGCGTAAGGGAAGACCAACCAAGTCAGATAAAATTCCACTATACCCACAGGTAATAGTCACCCCTTTTGATAAATGGGGAATAGATTTCGTGGGACCAATTGATCCACCATCAAATGACAAGTCATACATTCTAGTCTGCACAGACTATGTAACAAAGTGGGTTGAGGTAAAAGCTATGACTCATGCTCGGGATAAAAAAAGTTGTTAAATTTTTGTATGAACAAATTTTTACGAGATTTGGAGTTCCCAGAGAGCTTGTAACTGATTAGGGAGCTTAGTTCACATCGAATCTGATCACTGCACTAATGAATGACTATAAAATCAAACATAGGAAGTCTAGCCCCTATCACCCTCAAGCCAATGGTCAGGCGGAGGTAACAAACAGGGAAATTGAGGTGATCCTAACAAATACAGTGCAGATCCATAGAAAAGATTGGAGCAATAGACTTCCTGAAGCAGTTTGGGCCTACAAAACTACATGGAAAACAACAACTGGGTTTACACCTTTTGAGCTGCTTTATGGGAAAACAACCATGTTGCCCATTGAATTTGAGCACAAAAATTTGAGGACAACTCTTGAACTCAATATGGAAATATCTGAAGCACAGAAGGACCGTCTCCTATAGCTAAATGCTTTGGATGAAATGAGAAAAGTTTCCCTGCAGCACACAGAAGCAATCCAACAGCAAAGGAAGAAATGGCATGATCAACACATCAAAACCAGAAAATTTTTTGCTGGTGATTGGGCTCTGTTATATGATTCCAAATATCAAGAAAATCAGGGTAAGCTCACAACACGCTGGCTTGGTCCCTATGAAGTTGAGGATGTGTTTGACAACAAAGTTGTACAGCTGGTGACAATTGATCCAGTCTATTTCAAATTGCTAGTTAATGGCCACCGACTCCAGTTGTACCATAAACCAGTATCAAAAGAAGAATTCATGCAGCAGTTCATTCAGGTTCCTCCTGCTACTCTTCTTGCAGCCGAAGGCTTTATCCTTTCTCCTGCAGCTTCACCGTAATTTTGAAAAAGCATGCTCATAGTAAAGGTTTTCTTTTTAAAGGGAAACCCTTTTTGCTCCATTCTCATTTATCGCCCCCATCTCACTTCTATATCTTCCATCCATCCCATCCATCCATTCCATCCATTCATCTTGTCCGCCCACGTCACCTATCCACTTCATCCATCTGCATCACCCTTAATTATGATATCATTCCCAACTGTCAACTCATGCAGACACCGTCATTTTTCTTAACACGTACGTGCAAAGGTACACCATATCTTTTGTTATCACATATTTGATTTATTTTATTCTATTCATTTACTGCTATGACAGTACCAGTCATTATTACCTGATATCCGCCTATTCTTTAGTACATGTGAGGACACATGTCATACTTTAAGTAGGGGGCGGGGTAATCCACCTTTTAAAACCTGTCTTTTCGCCGCTGCCATAACTGTGCAAATAACCTTTCTTTATTATTTTTCTAGTACTTTCCAAATATGATCACATGTCCTTCTTTATTACATGTTTTTCTTGTAAATTACGATTAAAACTGCTTGTTCAAAAAGTTTATTTTTGGAAAAGAAAAGAAATGTGACGGCACAACAGAAAGGAAACAGAGAATTTGAATTTTCAGTAAGGAATTGAGTTCAGCTAGGGGAAAACTGTGAACATGGGTGGTCAGTTGGTGCGACATGAGCTTGTAGCTCATGAATTATTATTGCAAAATCCTCAAACAGTCCACACATTCAGCCTCTGTGGATGGTTAAACTACTTCTTGAGTTTAAATACTTTTGATGAGAAGGCTGCTGAAGAATTTTTGAGAACCCTTTCTGAAGGGCAAGCTACTGTGTGGGGTCTAACGGTTGTTGCAACTAAAGACAGAATTGCTGAAGTAATCAGGCTTCTAGCCATTGGAGAAAAAAAAATTTCAGATGTTGTCGCTGCAAGGGCTAAGTTTTCAATGCCCACTGATGGACCTTTGGAAGTCTCCAAGCAGGGATGCAAGCGGGTATCGTTGCCTCCTCCTTATTCAGAATTCACCGCTTACATAATCAGGTATTTAACCTGTGAAGGTCATTTCTCCTACCTGCATTCTTATCATTTCAAATTATTAAGAAATATGAGGCATGGGTTAGTTGTAAATATTTTGAATTTCCTATTAAAATTTCTAGAACAAAGTGCCCATAGAACTCAACAAGGGAAAGATAATTATGTTGCTCACCATGGCCTTATCAAATTACTGATTGAAAATTCTTTGAAAGATCTCTCACCTATTTCCTGGCAACAATTCATTGCCCAAAAGAGCTTGCAAATTCCACAACCCCTTAGGGTACTTACCCCACAGCCTCAGAAAAAGAAGAAAGAAATTGCGTCTACTAGTAGAACAGGGCAAGGGTCATCTACTCCTGTAGCACCTGGTCTTACAGCTCTCACACCTGAATCCTCTGCTAGGATACAAACTAGGTCTGCCACTAGGAGAGAGAAGGGAAAAATAAAGGCAGGTGAGTCATCTGGAGCAGAACAAACCCCAAAGTCTGACCCTCATTCTCGGAAAAGGCAATGCTCTTCTCCTGCAGCACCTTCCCCTGCAGCAGTCTCTCCTACAACAACACCTATTGCTAACACTAGTTCACCGCCATCCTCTAGTAAGGTAGAGCCCTCTAAGCAGACCAAAAAGAAGAAGGCTAACAGAACACCTCCTGCAGCCACATCAGTGCCAAGAAGAGTTTCCACAAGGAAACAATGTAAGACCTCCCCTGCTTCACCTCAACCAGAGGTTATTGTAATTTTAGAAGGGTTTGTAGAGTCTGAATTTAATGTTTCTCAGAATGTGTCTGAAAATGCTGCACAGAGTTCATTCGTTCCTGAAGAGGAACAAGTTGAGACAAAAGAAATAGGGCATAATGAGCAAGGGTTACCAAATCTTGATGACTTGGCTACCGCTGCTATGCACTTTTCAGAGGAAGCACAGTCTTCTCCACCGCAGCAACCAGAATTCATCTTGCAGCAAGAGCAAGAACAGATTGAACAATTGAACGTGCCTAGTGAAGCTATATTTCACCCTGCAACTTGTAAAGCCATTGTTGTTTATAAGAAGACGTTTTTGATTGAGTTTCTAGAATATGTCAAAGCTAACTGGGAAACAGTTACTTGCAAACCCTGACTTTCTGGCACATAGCCTAGACTGACATGCAACAAAGTCTATGGGAGGTAGAAAGGAAGAAACTGAAAAAGGAAATTGAAAGTCAGAAACAGGAAATTGTTGAGTTGAAAGAAAAAATGGATGAAATGTTAAAAGTAACTGGTCAGATTATGGAATGTAGACCACCACCCAGATTTTATGCTTTGTGCCTTAAGGAACAGTTCTTATGGTTCCAACTAATGAGAATTTCTAAAAATCAAGATCCTATACTTCACACTGCTAAAGAATTTTATGAGGCATACCAGGCAACCCCTAATTGGTTAAGAAATTATCTATGTAAATTCTATTTACATGGCTTTTTAATTCCATTTGAAACTGAATGGAACTCTCTGCTGTATATTGGTGATACCCATTTGAAATCATTTATGTCATGGGCAGCAAATGAAGCGAATTATGGCAGGCAATGGGAAATATATGAGGAAGCCAAAAGGAATGAGCCTGTTCCATTACGCTCTCAAAGTTCAAACCCTTATGCAATGTTGAAAAATCGGTTTACTCTGACATATGGCATTAATAATATTACAGCTAGAGAGAAGATATTTGATCTCAGGAAACAGGTATATGATGAATTTCAAGCACAACCATATTCGTTTTGGAGACTTTCATACACCAGAAGTGAGAAAAGGTGGGAAAGATTAACTGTTGGGCTAAGAAGGTCCGAACCTCACAGTCCCCTAAAATTCACAGCAGCTCTTAAACGATCAAGCAGATATATACAGTTGGGACTTCAAAAGAGATTTGAACTATCGTTGCCATTGACATTTAGACCTCCTGTGCTAATGTGGCCCCTTTATCCTCACTAGGCTACAAATCTTAATGATGATTTAGAAGACCGAAGGTATGAAAGGTGCCAAGCTTTCAGAGGATTTTATTACAGGTTTGGAACTCCATTTCAGAGTCATGCCGTAACCACTGATTTCAGAGAAACTACCAGAAAAGTTAATGTTGGAGGACTAGCATTAGGCTAAGTAGGGGGCAGTGATGAGCCCAAAATGTGCTCATAGTTTGGATATTATGATGGACTTTTAATATCTTTACTTTTGTTATTCGTGGCTATTTAAACTCTTTTGAAACCTTTTATGGGGATATCCTATAGCAAAATATTTGCATATTCCTGCAGCTTATTGTGTTGATTTGACTACATTTATTACCCTGTTGACTCCCTAAATGACTAGTATATTGCATACAGTTTTTGAATGATGAAATAGATTTAAATGTGTGATTAATGAATGGATATTGTGTATGTGCCATATGCCTTTTCTTTCACATCTGTTACCTTTTTTTTCGCAGGTTGTTGAAGAATGATCGAGTCAAGCGTAGCCGATCTCGGCCTTGCAGTAAAGTCTATTTCCTGCACGACTTCGAGGAAGCTCTGGTGAAGACTCTTTAACCGAAATCGTTGGGAAAGATTTTTAATGACAGTCAATCTGGAAAGAGTGGAGCGCTAGATTCTCTCTGGATCAAGTTGAACGAATAAATTTATTTATGAAGTTTGTTCCTTGATTCTGGGATATACTTTACTTCCACGTCTTTCTTTGATAGGGTTAGTTAGTTAGTTGCTCTCCTAATTTTTAATAAAGTACTCCTCTTGCGCGAGTGAG
>VDFB02353493.1:335659599-335685803 GCA_007258455.2 Sequoia sempervirens
GCTACAAGAAGGTAATGCAAAGTTCTTTAACTCAACGATGATTTGATTAAATCAGAAACCATAACAGCTACGACTGAAACGCAAACTATGAACTGGCCTTATGCTGCAGGAACAGGCACAGGGATGGATTCCCTATGCTGCAGGAGCAATACAAGACTGAGTTTGTATGAAAACTTCAAAGATGAAAGCTAACTGAAGATCAACAGAAAAGAACAGCTAACTAACTAGCTACAGATACTTACTAAGTGGGCCCCCTTAGCAAGCATCTACTGATTACGTAGGTGCTGAACTCAGAACTTCGTCAAACTTTATTCATGAAAACAAAATGGTATACATTGTTTTGTTGATATAGAAACTAACAACAAACTCTGTCTCTTGTCAAACAGATTCTTCTTTTCATTATCATACTGACTCTTACATGATATCTGCTATATTTCTCTATTATTATGCTTCTATCATACTCTAACTATCATCTCCTTTCTCACTCGCACAGGAGGAGTACTTTATTAAAAATTAGGAGAGCAACTAACTAACTAACCCTATCAAAGAAAGACGTGGAAGTAAAGTATATCCCAGAATCAAGGAACAAACTTCATAAATGAATTTATTCGTTCAACCCGATCCAGAGAGAATCTAGCACTCCACTCTTTCCAGATTGACTATCATTAAAAATCTTTCCCAACGGTTTCGGTTAGAGAGTCTTGGCCAAAGCTTCCTCGAAGTTGTGCAGGAAATAGACTTTACTGCAAGGCCGAGATCGGCTGCGCTTGACTCAATTATTCTTCAACAACCTGCGAAACAAAAGGTAACAGATGCGAAAGAAAAGGCGTATGGCACATACACAATATCTATTCATTAATCACACATTTATATCTATTTCATCATTCAAAAACTGTATGCGATATACCAGTCATTTAGGGAGTCAACAGGGTAATAAATGTAGTCAAGTCAACACAATAAGCTGCAGGAATATGCAAATGTTTTGCTACAAGATATCCCCATAAAAGGTTTCAAAAGAGTTTAAACAGCCATGAATAACAAAAGTAAAGATATTAAAAGTCCATCATAATATCCAAACTATGAGCACATTTTGGGCTCATCAACATGCACGATACCCTTGTGGGGATACTTCAAGCATTTGAGGATTATGGAGGCTACTACATTCATAAAGGCTAGCCATGAAATTCCTAGCCTTGCTCTGAATAAGTCTGACTCTGGGATCACAATAAATGAAACTTCCATAGACTTAGGACCAATCAATATTGACAAAGAAATAAACCCCATAGAGGTAATAGAAAACCCATCATGAGTACGGAGGGTGACCTACAATTCATCATATTTCTCCTTATGCAAATTTTTAATGAACAAGGCCTCCTTTGTGATCATGTTCACTTGGCTCGACGAATCAACTATAACACCAATCACAATGTTATCGTTAATCCAGGTGGGAACATATAATGGAGAGGGCTTCTTGTTTAAGTGTGGATCATGTGAGGTAAATGTAATATCAGGAATTGTACTCACATGCCTTGTAGGGGAAATAGGGGTTCACATACTTAGACTAGACAGGATCAGAGGACATGAAAGACTATGTAACCAAGTTAGTAGAATGGGAAGGGAATGAATCTTTGAGTCTGTAGTTGGTTGTTAGGATTAGCTATAAATTTATTAGAGTTGTGTTTCGTTCTGTTGAGATAGATAGTCTCATCATCAATGCAATCCTGAATCTCATGATGCAAATGAATGCACCGCTCGATATCATGTTCGTGTACTAGATGGAACTGACAAAATTGCTATGTGTCATACCATTACAGATATGGCTTAGAGATAGGTCAAATTTCTAGTAATTTTATAATTTTATCATCTAATAGCTTTTGTAGGATGTTGGTATAAGATTTAGATAACTTTGTAAAATTTCTATCATGTCTTATGCTTTTTCCTTTGGGAACAGAGACCATGTTTGCAATGGCATTGTTCTTTCTTGAATCACTAGAAATTGACACTACTGACTGGTTATCTAGATGGGCGCGCGAGGATGAATCCCTAAACTGAGCAACTATTTTTTGATACTCACACAACATTGTAGGGTACTGCCACAATAGTGGGTTACACTTTCTGGGACATCTTGATTTTTGTTGAAATCACATATTTTTAGAAAATATGATGATTTAAAGATTGAAATGTTCTATTTAAAGGATTCTAATTGAAGAGGGTTTGATCATGTTTAGAAAAAGGTGTCTAAAACTTACTGGTGTAAAAGGAATTGGTCAAAGGTTCATCGGGTTGATAGGTGAATTTTGACAGGATGAAATGATAAGTCTGCTCGACATCCTGATAGCTTCATCGAAGAGACAAGCACATGTCAGTGGGACTTAGTGGATAGTCTCCTCAACATCTCGATAGCTTCATAGAGGAAACATTACGATGTAAAAGGGATTTGTTTTGTAGTCCCTTCAACATTCTGATGAACGACAGGAAGGGAATTTTTGAGGAGACAGGTGGATATCAGTGAGACCTAAAATGTGGTCCCTTCGATATTCTAATGGAATGTATCAAGGAGACAATGCAATTTCAGCAAGACCTTGTGGCTTGTCCCTTCAATATCCCAATGGAAGGAAGGATCTCTTCATCAAAGGGAATGATGGATATTGGTGGGACATTGATGATGGTCCCTTCGACATCCCGATAGGATGGAGCAATAGGTGTATCGGGGTGACTGTGAGAATTTGAAGAGACATGGTTTCATGTCCCTTCAAAATTTTGATAAGACTTCATCAAAGTGACAGTTAAGTTTTTTTGTGAACATTCATTTGGTTTGGAAGTTGAAATGACAATTTTCTAGTAACACTTGAGAAGTATGTATGCAATACCATAACGCATTAGAATTGATATATATATATATATATTGATCAAAGCAATTGTAATGAAATACTACCAAATTCATTATGTGAATCAACACTTGAAAGAGCATAGCTTTGTAACTTGTATGTAATCTTTGTTTTACTATAATACAAGAGATCTATGATTTGGTGTGTGGGTTTTTTTCTAAAAGGGTTTTCCCATGTAAATCATGTGTTGGTGTTTTATTGTCTATTCATGTTTCATATATGTGCATCTTAAATGAACTGTAATTGTAAATATTTAAACAGTTTATTTTCTTCTCTCTCCTAAAGATTAGTATTAGGAAGGCATGTTCCACACTCTACTTTCCTTTTAATTGGTATCAGAGCTTGGCCAACTTTTTTTATCCTTGTGGGTAAGATAGGTTTTTTGTGTTGATCTTGTTTATTGGGAGTTTTGTAGAGAAATCTAGTTTATAACATATTGTAGATTTAAGATGGAGAGCACATCTAGAAGAATAGAGATTGAGAAGTTCAATGGTGGAAATTTTGAGTTGTGGAAACTCAAAATGGAAGACCTGCTTGTAGACTGAGTTATGGGATGTAGTGTCCTCTAACAAGCCATCAACAACCTTGCAGAATGATTGGGATGTAATGGATCGGAAAGCCAAGGGTTTGATCAGACTATGCTTGGCCAATTTAGTTCTCTTGAACATCCATGAAGAGAAGACACCAAAACTTTTGTGGAAGAAGCTTGGTGACATTTATTATGGGAATCTCTAGTAAATAAGTTATTCATGAGGAAGAAGTTGTATTCTTTGAAGATGGAGGAAGGAGTGTCTATTGCAGATCATTTGAATGTGTTTAATATGATTGTTTCTCAATTGGCATCTATGGGTGGGGAAATAGATGATGAGGATCATTGCATGCTCCTATTATATTCTTTTCTTTACACATGGGATCATCTGGTAATGGCTATTGGGAGTACAACAACCACTTTCAAGATGGAAGATGTGGTTGCTTTGCTGCTATCAGAAGAAATGTGAAGGAAGTCTTCTAAGATATCCAAGGAGACCCTTGTTATTCGAGGCAGGTCAAAGGAAAAAGGAAAGAAGAAAGACAAGAAGTCTAAATCCAATTCAGAGGGGAGATCAAAGTCTCTTGGTAAAAATTCCAAGGTGAAATGTTGGAACTATGGGTAGATTGGACACATCTAAGAAGATTGTAAAGAGGATAACAAGAAGAAAAAGAAAAACAGTTCTTTTGAAAATGAATCTTCTTAGAGCAATGCAGATGCCTTCATAGAAGCCTTGGCGATTTAGGTATCATTAAATATTTGGTTGATTGACTCAGGTGTATCCTTTCACATGACCTCTCATAGAGGTTGATTCTCAAAGTACAAAAATTATGTTGGTGAAAGGGTGTATTTGGGTGATGATTCTCACCTAGAGATTGTTGGTTGTGGAAGAGTCAGAATTTAGCTTCCTGATGGAAGAGTGAATGGAATCAATGATGTAATGCATATACCAGGTCTAGCTCATAATTTACTTTATGTAAGTAAGCTTAATGATGTTGGTGTGCAAGTCTCTTTCTCGAATGGTGCTTTTAGAATGACTAGAGGCTCTATGGTGCTAGCTAAGGGCGCATGAATTGACACTCTGTATAAGTTGGATGCTTGTGCAGTATAGTGTAATAGTGCTTCTGCAAAGTCAAGTAAATTTGATCATGTAGAGAAGGGATGTGTTGTTCCTAAGGGCACAAATTCTTTGGAGATGAAGCTCCCAATAGAGAAAACAATGTTGTGGCATCAAAATTTCAACCACATTGGTGAAAAAGGCTTAAAATCCTTAAAAAATAAAAGCCTGGTTGAAGGGCTTGATGATTGTAATCTTGAGCTTGATTTTTGTGAACATTGGATATATGGAAAGCAACACCATGTTTCATTTTATTCTAGTTCTCATAAATCTTATGGAATTTTGGATTATATTCATGTTGATGTGTTTGTTCTAGTTAATGTTCCTTTGATTTCAAAATCTATGTATTTTTTTTGTTCATAAATGATTATTTGAGAAAGACATTTGCTTATTTTCTTAGAAATAAAAATGAAGTTTTTAGTCAGTTTAAGGAATTTAAAACCTTGGTTAAAAATCAAACTAGTAGAAAGATTAAGTATTTAAGGATGAATAATGGCGGTGAGTTTTGTTTAGTGGATTTCAATAAGTTTTGCAAGGACCACAGAATTAAAAGGCATAAAACAATTCCTTATACTCCACAACAAAATAGAGTTGCAAAAAGGATGAATAGAATGTTGATGGAAAGGGTGTGAAGTATGTTGAGTGCTAGTCTAGAACAAAAGTTCTAGGCTAAGGCTATAGCTACAACATGTTATTTGATTAACAGATCTCCCACTTTGATGCTTGTGTACAAGACACCTATGGAAGCATGGTCTAGGAAGAAGCCCTCATTGAGACACATTAGATTCTTTGGCTATGAGGCGTATGTATATGTGCCCAATGAAAAGAGATCTAAATTGGAGAAAAAGGTATTGAAGTGTATCTTCATTAGTTATGGCATTGGTGTGAAAGGGTACAAGCTTTGGAACCCAGTTATAGAGAAGGTGCTCTATATTAGAAGTGTGATCTTCCGTGAGTTGAAACCTTACATAGTTGATCTACAGCCATAGATGACATAAGAAAGAGAAGAGATAGTTGAAGTTCCTCTTACACCCAATAAAGATGAACTACGTACTCCTAGTGGACCTGTTAATGAGGAGAGCTCAAGTAGATCTAAAAGTTATGAACAAGATGAAGAATCTCGGCCCCAGCTTGCAAGGAGGTCTACACATGCTAAGCAACAACCTGAAAGGTTTGGATATTCTATGTTAGATTCCAGTTGTGCCTATGCTTTGATTGCTAACACTAATGAGCCTAGGACTATTAAAGAGGCTATGGGTATGTCTAATTCAAATTCCTGGTTGGAAGCTATGAATGAGGAAATGGCATCTTTGAAGAAGAATGAAACGTGGAATTTGGTACCTTTCCTAAAGGATGAAAGCCTATTGGCTATAAATGAGTGTTCAAGAAAAAGATAGGTCCTGATGGTAGTGTTGAGAAGCATAAAGCAAGGTTGGTCATGAAAGGATATTCCCAGGTGTAGGGAATTGATTATGGAGAAATATTTTCTCCTATAGCTAAGTTGGCGTCTATCAAATTTTTCTTGTCACTTGCAGTTGCATATGACTTAGAGATCAAGGATATGGATGAGAAGAAAATGTTTCTTCATGGTGATTTAAAGGAAGAGATTTACATTTCCTAGCCAAAGTACTTCATTGAAAAAGGTAAGGAAAACCTGGTTTGTAAATTACAGAGATCTTTGTATGGTTTGAAGCAGTCGCCTAGAATTTGGTACCAGAAGTTTGATACCTATGTGTTGTCTTTGGGATTTGTGAGATCAAAGTCTGACCATTATATTTATTTTAAGACTAAAAATGGTCATCTTCTTATTATTTCCCTATATGTGGATGACATTTTGTTCATTGTGAATAGTAAGGGTATGATTTTTGAATTAAAATCTTAATTGTTAGCACAGTTTGAGATGAAAGATCTAGATTCAGCTAAGTATATTTTGGGGATAGAAATCAAAAGGGATAGGGGAAATAGAAAGCTTTGGCTTAGCTAGAGCAAGTATGTGAACTCTGTTCTAGAGAGATTCAATATGGTGAATTGCAAGCAGTTAGTTGTTCCAATGTTGCATGGAATGAAACTTTTTGTTGAAGATTGTCCAAAATCTCCTACTGAGATGGAGGAAATGACTAGGGTTCCTTATACAAGTGAAATTGGTAGTTTAATGTATGCAATGGTTTGTACTAGGCTAGACACTTCCCAAGCAGTGGGAGTGCTTAGTTGGTTTATGACTAATCCAGGAAGGCTGCATTGGGATGTTGTGAAGAGAGTTTTTAGGTATTTGAAGGGTACTTCTAAGTATGCCTTATGTTATCATGGTTACTCTACTAGATCTCAAATTTCAGTTAGCATTCATGGATATGTGGATTTTGATTGGGTAGGGAACATTAACAGCAGAAGATCCACCAGTGGATATGTATTCACATTGTTTGTTGGTGCAGTTAGTTGGATGAGCAAGCAACAGGCTATAGTCACTTTATCCACTACTAAGGTTGAGTACATGGTAGCAACTCACACCTATAAGGAAGCCATTTGGCTTAGAATATTGTGTTTTGATGTTGGTTTTGATGTAGGGTAGATTGTTATTTGTTGTGATAGTCAAAGTGCCATTTGTTTGGCAAAAAATCCAACCTTCCATGTCATGACAAAACATATTAACATGTAGTACCACTTTGTTCATGATATGGTGGAGGATGGAAAGGTTAGTATGGAAAAATCTAATACTATGGCGAATGTTGTTAATGCATTGGCAAAGCCTGTGAGCATGGATAAGTTCAAATGGTGTGCCATTTTGAAGGGCCTTGGGGCCTAGAATATTCAATGACTTTGAGCATTGGTTGGGGATAGTAAGGTCTTTGTCAAGAGCGAGAATGTTGAGAAAAAGGTGTCTTAAACTTACTAGTGTAAAAGGCATCAACTGAAGGTTCATTGAGTTGACAGGTGAATTTCGGTCAAACGAAATGATAAGTCTCCTTGACGTACTGATAGATTCATCGAAGAGATAGGCACATGTCGGCGAGAATTAGTGGATAGTCTCCTCGACATCCTGATAGCTTCATCAAGGAGACATTAAAATTTCAAAGGGAGTTGTTTTGCAGTCCCTTCGACATTCTGATGAATGGTAGGAAGGAAATTTTTGAGACAGGTAGATATCAATGGGACCTAAAATATGGTCCCTTTGATATTTTGATGGGGTTGTATCGTGGAGATAATATGATTTCAGCGAGACCTTGAGGCTTGTCCCTTTGATATCCCAATGAAAGGAAAGATCTCTTCATTAGAGGGAATGATGGATATCGACGGGACATTGATGATGGTCCCTTTGACATCCCGATAGGATGGAGCAATAGGCATATTGATGTGATAGTGAGAATTCAAAGAGACATGGTTTCATGTCCCTTCAACATTCTGATAGGACTTCATCGAGGTGATGGTTAAGTTTGTTTGTGGCCATTTGGTTTGGAAGTTGAAATGATAATTTTTTGGTAACACTTGAAAAGTATGTATGCAATGTCGTAATGCATTGGAATTGAGATGGGATGATCGAAACAATTGTAAGGAAATGTTGTCAGATTCATTCTATGAATCAACACATGAAAGAGCATAGTGTTGTAACTTGTATGTAATATTTATTTTACTGTAATACAAGAGATCTTTTCTTTAGTGTGTGGGTTTTTTCCTGAAAGGGTTTTCCCATGTAAATCCTATGTTGGTGTTTTATTATCTATTCTTGTTTCTTATATGTGCATCTTAAATGAACTATAATTACAAAGATTTAAATGGTTTACTTGCTTCTTTGTCCTAAAGATTAGCATTAGGAAGGTGTATTTTGCACTCTACTTTCCTTTCAGATCAAACCCCCTTGGATAGAACCCCGCTAGTTTTAAACCATATCTATAATGGAGTCTCATCTACACCTATCTAAATGCTAATAAAAAGCCACTTTTTATTTACCTTTTGGGGGATCAAATGAATTCATTTAAAATTTATATTTTGTATGTAGTCCTTATTATAAGCTTCCCAAAAAGTATAACTTTAAATATATTTAATTTGATTTTATATTTATTTTTTATTTCTTGTGAATGTAAGGTTTTCACTGAAAATCAAGCTCTATGTTCTACACATGTAGAAAAATAGTAGATTATCAAAAAAATTGAAAAATATCTAGGTCCTTGGTATTGATGTCCTTGATCCAAAAGAAAAAAAGAATTTCAATACATACAAAAAAAATTGTGTTATTCAGTACACCTATGTCTGAATTGTAATTGGTTTGATTTCAAAACTTAAATTAAAAAATATATTCAATAGAACACTATGAAACCAAATGAAGGAGCTAGATATCATAGTTACAAATCTAAATTCAAAAATAAAAAACTTATCCTTCATAGAAAAAAAGTTACATGTTATATAGTAAACATCACTCTTTAAAAATGTTGTTTACTGTTAAAAACTAGTTATCAAAGGAGATGGAAAAAGAAATGTAATTTGATTCATTTTTTTTAAGAAAATTATATTTAGAATCTACAAAAAAATGTCACAAATCACTAGTTTGCATCATCTTCAAATTCCTCCTGGTTTAGCAACTACAGGTGTTCAAACATGAAGATTTAGTTAAAAAAGTTCATTTCAATGTCAAGTTTGGCTAAAAAGAGTAACCCACTATGTGCGAAGGAAGGGTAATTCATAAGGACAAACTTTTCTTGCAATGACGACTGCATCAGCATTCTTTTTATGCTCTCCCTGCTTACATTGGATGAGATCAATTAATGCCATCTTCAACCCAATATTATCTTGGAATTGTCTAAGGAATTAATGTCACTAGTTGATCAAGTGAGAAAACAGAGTTATATGATAAAGAACAATACCAATCTAGGGAAACATATTTAAGAGAACACGAAAAAAGCTTCACCATCAAAGCATCGTGGTGGAAGAAGTCAATGCACATGGCATTGAAAGCTAACACATGTGTCTGAGAGTCTCCATGACCACTATAATTCTAAAACTTAGGAATATCCATCTCCTAAGGTATAGGAGTGTTTAAGATGGCGATAAACAAGGGACTATGGCAAGAGAAAGGCTAGAAGATAGGTTGAGATGAAGAAGAGTTGGCTAGGTTCACTAACCAGTTCTACATTCGTCCCATGTTCTGTAGTAAAGCGTTTAAGACAACATCAACAAACGAAACATGACTAGAGGAACCACCACCAAAGCCACCAACCCCCATATCGATAGATCCTTTGACATTGGGACCAATAGGGACACCATTATTATCACCTAAAATGAAGAAAAGGGGATCTTATTTCCCAAGTTCTTAAAAAAATAGCATCTAGGTGGCTTTCTCTAAAATTCCATTAGGTAAGAGATCACAAGAGGTTAAGATTGACTTTCAACCTTGAGGTGAGCCAATCTAACCTTGGATTTTTGGGTGAAAATTATGTAATCCCTTTTAATAGATTACAAAACCTGATTTTAGCCACAGTTGTGTGAGATACAATCTCTCCTCTCAGAAAGGGGAGGTACCCTTTTTACTGCTTATTGAAACTAAGACTAATTAAGTATTCACAATAATGTACACTACAATTAAGTATGGGGGTGTGTCACATTCATAATTTTCTCTTTTTTCAAAGAATATGTTTTACAATGCTTCATGGTTTTAAGTTATTGATTTGATACAACTTCAAACTAAAAACAAAAGTTGTAATTCGAATATTCTTATATTGTCAAACCAAAGCCTAAGAATACCAACATGATAACGATAAATGATAAAACAAGAAAATCTCATGAAGGCACAAATTTGTTATGTAGCTTTCACCAATGAATCATTTGAGATATGTATCCAACATTGTATTAGAAGCACAAAGTCTTCTAGATACTCCACAATAGATCCAAAAATAGCATGAATAAATACAAGCACAAAGTCTTGTAAAGAATTCACCAGTAGTATTCAATTAGTATCACAAATTCGAATAAAGAGTGTAACTCAAAGTTTACACGGATTTACTCAAATCCCTTCAGATCTCAGTCATTAATCACTGCCAATTTCAATCAAATCCAAAAGATAATCAATTCCAACACAAAGTTTGGTATGCAACTCACTTCTTTATTGATCAAAATAGATTCACAAAGATGAACACAAAGTTTCATGTATTTGCTTCTCAAATAGGCAACACTTCATTGCAAAAGATAAAAAGATCACCATTACAATAGAATCCTCTCTTATTTATAGATGGGAGAGGAGAGAAAATGTAGGAAAATCCTACCTAACTAATTGACTTATTCAAAAATGTTTTCCACAATTATAGAACATATTTTTTTACATTTAATTACATTTTTTGAAATGACATGTAAAATATCAAAACTTATTTACATAAAGCATGAAAAATGCTAAAATTGGGAAATCTAATCTAAGGAAAATTTTGGCCTTCTTCAACATCTTTCTCCATGAAAACTTCATGATGACGTGCACTTCATCATTGTCTAGCATTAGAGTGTACTTTGGATATGATGAGGATTCTTGAGATTAACTCCTCCGATGAGATTGAAGACTTTTCAATGCCTTTCAAATCTAAAATAAGTTACAAATTCATCATTTTGTTCATTAAAGCTATTGAGAAAGCTTCGTCTTCAAATTCTTCTTGGCACTAAAAATCAACACTTCAGCATATTAAAGGACTTGGGTAGTTTCATGTAAAAGCAGTGAAAAACAGAGCTTCTATATGAAATATGTAAGAGCGATGAAAAATAGAGCTTTTACATGTCATATGTAAAAGTGGTGAAAAACGGAGCGTCTGCATGAAATATGTGAGAGTGGTGAAAAAAAGAGCTTTTGCATGTGACATATGTAAGAGTAGTGAAGAATAGAGCTCTTGCATGAAATATGTAAGAGCAGTGAAAAACAGAGCTCCTACATGTGACTTGTGGTTTGAGATGTAGAAGCACTAAAAAACCCCGCTCCTACATGTGTCAAAAAATGACTAAGGCATGAAATATGTAAGAGCAGTGAAAAATAGAGCTCCTACATGTGACTTGTGGTTTGAGATATAGAAGCACTAAAAAACCCCGCTCCTACATGTGCCAGAAAGTTACTAAGGCATGAAATATGTAAGAGCGGTGAATAACAAAGCTCCTACATGTGACTTGTGGTTTGAGATGTAGAAGTGCTAAAAACCCCGCTCCTTTATGTGCCAGAAAATGACTAAGGTATGAAATATGTAAGAGCGGTGAAAAATAGAGCTCCTACATGTGACTTGTGGTTTGAGATGTAGAAGCGCTAAAAAACTCTGCTCCTACATGTGCTTGAAAATGACTAAGGCATGAAATATGTAAGAGCAGTGAAAAATAAAGCCTCTACATGTGATTTGTGTTTTGAGATGTAGAAGTGCTAAAAAACCCCGCTCCTACATGTGCCAGAAAATGACTAAGGCATGAAATATGTAAGAGTGGTGAAAAATAGAGCTCCTACATGTAATATGTAAAAGCACTAAAAATCAGCGCTCCTACATGTGTAGAAAATTTTCTAACTCCCAAAATTGAATTTTCACAACTTAGTTTAAAATGTGAATTTCGACGAACTAACAAAGGATAATGCTTAGAATGATTTTTTGAGGATAGGGTACCACACAGAGGACTAATGCAATTTGCCTCGTTTTACATGCTTAGAGTATGTGGGCTACAAAATAGACAAGTTTTGTAGGGGCTATCCCTCAAATTCAGTGCGCTGAATTTGAGGATAACAAGATCTTAGTTCCTTAAGACAGTAGGAAAGATCTAAGATAAATTTCGAATGATTTAAAATTCCTAAACTAAATGGATGATTATACCTAATTCATAAAACAAAAATTTGACAAAATTTGACAAAATTTCAAACAATAGTTTACTAGCGGATCTAGGAACTGTAGAGGACTATAAAAATGCTTAGAAAAGTTGTTTTTGAGGTATCCTCAAGGACTCATTCACCCTTGGGTGAATGGGTCTTTATACAGGGGTTTTAACCAACTTTTGGGGTCCTCTAGTGCAAGATCTGAGCTTCTATTTTCCCTAGATTTCACTAACGAAAAGTAAAAAATAAAGCCTATAGGTGAGTTTCTATAGTTTGACAATAATAATGACAACTTTGAAAACTTTGAAAAATTTCTCCTTTGATCCACTTTAAGTCCTTCACATGTAAATGTACACATACAAAGAGAATAAAAATTTTTGTTTTTGGGTGAATAGGGGTTTTCCTTAGTCAAACCCTAGTTTGGTAATTAAACATTGATGATAAAAAATGATAAATGGAAGGAATTGATGAATGAACAATACTATGTCACAACTCACCAAACCCTTAATGGTTGCCCTTAGAGGATTGAAGTCTAACACATCATTCCAAGGAGCTTGATCTTACATGAATTAGCTTGAATGATTGATTGGTTTGATGCTTCAATGCTTGAAACCTACATCACAATGTCAGCTCCAAAGCATGACATGAACACACATGAATTTTGACATGATGATATGATCTTGATTTCTGCTATAGATGATTGATAAACTACTCTTCAATGCTCTTGACAATAATATTTTCTCTTGTGATCTCTTAATTATGCAACTTAGATTTGAATTGATAAAATAACTATGTATTTATAGGTGTTTATCTAATTTCCCAAAAATTAGATTCCATAAGTCAACATTTGAAAATTGAATTTGAATCATTAAAATGCTACCAAAAACATATTAAAAATTGGGTCCTAGCACTTAAAGGGGACCCATTCACCCTTGGGTGAATGGGTCCTAGGACCTAAGTCTAGGACACATAATTTCCAAGGTGTTTAAATTAATGTTAGCAATTGTTTAATATAGGTTTTCCTTTCAAAAAATGGGAATAAGGCTTTGGAATGCATAATTTGGTCAATTAGAAGCTTAATTAAGTCCAATTACTTAAGGGGATACAAATATAGTGTGAAAATATAAAGGTGTAGATTTTTCTACACTACATCTAGCCCCCACTTTAGTGAGAGTATGAGCCCAATCTCAAACTCAAACTAAAGTAGACATATAAGTCAAGAGAGGTCTAATTATACAATTGTTGGAAAGATAAGATGACAAAGATCAAGGAGGATGATCAAGCCCTCGGGATCTAAGATCCCATGGAAAACCAACAAAGGCACAAAGAGACACACGTACACGGTAATGACACAAGATACAACATACAATGTCCAAATTAATGCAAACAAGGAAAAGAGGTGGATCAAGCTTCAACTATTTTTCCAAAAGGTATGGATCAAGCCTAGGTTGTTTGTCTATAAATACATTCACAAAGGCTAGTGTAGTTCAATATACACTAGGTGAGCCTCAAGGCAATATGAGAAACATAATGTTCTAGTGTAGTTTGATATACTAGGTGTGTACCCATACAAAGGTGGCAGATGGGCAAGTTATGTCAGGTCTATAGGCTCCCCCATGTCAACCATACCAAAATTTATACTCTTTGATAACTTTGATACAGTGCCAAACTGAATGGTCATAGGTTTCACAAGGCTAGCAAGTTTATTATGCTAGATACTCATGAAATAAAGGCACCACTAACAAGAAAGGTTTATTACGCTTGGTGGCCAAGAACTAGTTTAGGATAGTTAAAGGGGTTTTTCTTAGTTCATGAAAGGTCTCACTTTAGGGAACATCACACTCGATATCACCATCAAGAGAGGACTAATTGAGGGATAAAATATTTTCACCTTAGGGAATGCAAGCCATAGCATTACCACTAAGAGGAATGTCATATGCCAATTAAGGTCAAACTCTTGAAGGACATCAATCCCAATGTCACCATCAAGAAGACACATCACATGAATTGAGAAGACCACACTTTGAATAAAGGTCATGTCATTAATCAAGCCACAAGTGGGAGGCATAATGACCCCCACTTTAAATTAATTTAAAGTAGAGAATGATAAATGCTAATACATGAATGCTTATCTGGAAATCCCTATGCCAAACACATGTTTCCAAATAGAGGTACGTCATGGAAAGGAGGTTGCCCCCCATATGCAATTCTAAGATAACACATAAGGGATCCACAAATTTTGGGTCAACATATGTCTTTGCTATAGTGTTATAATAGAGCTTAGAATTGTCATCATTTCCCAAATAAATCATGGAACAAAAAACACAAAGGAAGAATGACACATAGAGAGAGAAGACAAACAATCCTTTTGGGTCAACATGGAGGAGACCTAAATGTCTCTATGCTTTGCATCATCCCCAAAAGGAAACACGAGATAAATGAAAAGATAATGGTTATGAAAAATAGAAGAATATAGGTACAAATAGAAGAATGTCACAATAGATTCACTTCATTTGTATCCTTGCATCAACGAAGTGACAAGGCTCATCCAAAGTAGGATCACAAACATAAAGACACACCAATCAACATGATATAAGGGATCACATTATGCAAATACAATCACACAAAGAGCATGAATAGACATAAAGCTAGTAAGACACATGCGAGCCAACCTAAAGCTAGTCATCCACATCCCAATCTTGTTCATCGTATATGAAAGGTGGATGACTAGCCATAGTGGAAACAATGAGTTTGGTACTAGGACAAGACTATCTAACCCCTTACCCCCCAAAGGTAGGACAAGGATGAGTCGATATAGGTGATGAGAATGTGCTCCTTGCAATATATAAATGGTTTGCAAGTAATGTGATGCATGTAATAGTGAGTATGCTATGATTCTACAACTATCACATGGCAAGGAGCAAAGTGAACAATTTTTAATCTATTATATGATCAAATTGTCTTATAGGAGGATCAAATTATTTTAATACCATATTTAAAGCATGAAATTCATTAGTAATGTTACCTATTTTTAGCTACAACTCAAAATAGATGGAGCTGAATTGCATTTATCATAGAAAGGTGCAAAATCTCTGCTAAAAGTATTCATTGAATTTCAAATTTTGATTATGAAAATGTTGGTAATAGAAGAACTCATAAATTTGCATAAAAGAATGATGTTTTTATTCATATTGGAAAGGCTGAAGTCTTGCACAAGCCGCAGGAGTAACTAAATTTGATTTGCACAATCAAATGATAGATACAAGAAAAGAAAGTACACTATACAACTGAGAGTAAAGAATGCATAGGGTAGAAAGTGATTCGTCATTGCCTAGAATGACGAATCATTGACAAGTTGAGGTCTCCAGCTCTAGCTCTAGCTCCAAGCTCCAAAAGCATATGCAAGAACAATGAAATATGGTATTAGAGATGGTCTCTAAGCAATGTGAATCAAATCCTATCATATGCCTACACTACCAACAAAAATATAGTATACATTTGTTCAAGCATCCATCAGATGATTTCAAACTTCAAAGGCACATAACTCAATGGAAGCTTTCAGCTTCTTTTATTTTGCTAACTTGTTTGTTTCAATGTGTAGGAACAGGTTCATCATGTTTGAGAATATTTTTATCAGATATGTGGAGTAAAATGATCTCCCACAAGGGTAGAGCTTGACATATCATAAAGATGACACCTCTCATTCACATTATTACATGAGAGTCATCAAGTGTTATAGTTATCAAATGGAACTGTTGTAAAGCAATAGCATCATAATGAAAGCAGTCTAATTCAGCGTGGTGAAACAGTTTGAGAAAATCATCTTAATTGCTCATAATTCAATAAAACAATCAAAGAAGCATGTTATGAGGGCATTAATTGTATTTGTCATGGTTCAGTTTCAGCTATGTCTTTCATTCATGTTTACATTTTAATGAGACATTAAGCTCCTTTATACTGAAGGGAAACATAGCATTCAACAATTCAATCATTTCTTACAACTCCAAAGTACAGGCATAGTCTACATAAGACTTAACATCATAGTGAGGGTTTCATTTAAAAGAACAATCATAGATAATACTACTGCTACAGTACTAAAAAGTGATTGAGACTATTGCTACAGTGTTCATGGTAGTAATAGATGATCACAGAAGTTTTGACAGTCATAAAGGACTAAACACAGTGAGGATAGCAGTGAAGTATGAATTATTCAACATTAACATTAAATGGAGCATCTGATTTCAGATGGCAGTCATTGTTTACATTGGAATTATGTTTCAGCTTTCTTTTGCATTTTACATTGCATACTAAGGAAAAGCAATTTAATATAATGTAAAGCTGCATAATCAATGCTAAGGAGAGGTTGTTGTCTACAAAGTGTTATGTATGCAGCTCAAGGTATGTATTGGATAGCAACAAGATACAGTGAAAGTTAGTTTTCAGCATACATAAGCTTTCATTTTCTTCCAAGAGTCTTACTTTGAAGCACAATGAGTATTCACCACAAGTTTTGAGGCCTACAGAAATACAGTCTTCAGAACAATGGAGATACAAAAATGAAGTTATGTTTTGCATGTAATGGGACAACATTTTAAAAGAAATGATAATGATCTCTTTATTTAAAAACAACATTATATTGCTTTTTAAGAGGAATTCATGCATCAAAAGCAAGTATAAGACATGTCTTTAGGTGTTATTCTAGCCATTGAGAAGGAGTTTAAAGAAATAAAAGCATAAAAAGAAAGTACATCCATATTTTGAATGTAGTTAAGTATCAAAGGACAACCTTCACAATGACAAACAAAATTGGACAGCCTCTTTGCATGACAGGTATTTCTAGGTAACAAAAGCATGATAGGGTCATAGGAGATGACTAAAATTTATAGAAGGGAAAATCTTGGCATGATCAGTATTCAAGAATCTGTTTTGTCTTGTGTTTGTCAAGTTCTATATGACAGTTGTATAAAGAAATGATCAGTTAAATTTATATGGTCACAAAAGCAGATTTGTCATGAATATAGTCAAAACCAAAAGACAATCAAGGGCTGTCATATGAAGAAAGATAGTATTAAGTATCAAAGCACAACTTTTGCCTTAAAAGGATAGTATAAGTTACCTTGGCAATAAGTCAATGGAAGACATGTAAAAGACAGTGAGTTGTGACCTTAGATTGCAAGGACAGTGAAATGCGTCCTCAACAAGTCTAAAAGGGCAGTCAACAATTTTGAATGCCATCAAAATGAGGGGAAATTCATAGTTATATGAAAGTAAAGGACAGTTGTAGATGCTCAAAGAAGGCCATGAAGAGAAGATGATTATCTACAAATGAATGAAACTCAGTCACAAAAGACCAAAGGGAAGGTTGGTAGTGAAAGGTCATAAATTGACAAAGGATAGTTCATTGGTACAAGTAACAATATCAAGCATTTTACACAGTAGACAGTAATCATGAAGGCAACATTGTGACATTTATTAAGTGACACTACTTTCAATCTCTGCATGTTAATATGTAAAATTATATTAACGACAGTGGGATCAAGTCTTAGAACTAGTGAATGGAGTATTGTTTGAACATTTTGAGGCAATGAAAACCCCTGCACAACTATTCCAATGTGAGGAAATCTTGATGGGTGAGTGAAATTAACTCATAAAGAAACCTCCAAATAAACATAGAAAACCTAACAGAAGAAGACCTTATCCCACACCTTCAGGAGTTCATAAAGCAGTTAGGAAGAGTGGAGAACATGCCCTATTATGCATGTGTGGAGCACACGGAGAAGATATTGAAGGGCACTCAGAAATTTCTTTCAGTTACTAAATACTTGTTTTTTACTATTTTGGGTCAAACCCATATAAGGGTTTTTGCAATTTTTTCTCTAAATAAGAGATACCCATGTGTGTGTTTGTTCAGAAAACAAGAAGAGTGAAGTGCCTTTCATAGGCCGAATTTATATCACTGGAATTGAAATTCTCAGGAAAATATATATCACAAAATTCCTTTTAGGCTTCCTCCTGTCAAGTCACAGTCTAAGTCTCCAGCCACAATTTAAGCAGTATGGATAATTATCAACATAATAAATGTATCAGGGTAATGGAGGGAATAGCCAGAAAGAAGCTGAAGATATATACAAAAGAGGAGGAAATAGACTTACCAAAGCCGCCATGAACAATGTTTTCCAGAAATCCTTTCATAGCATCTATTTACCAGTGCAAGTCATGCTTTTAAGAGTTCTCATGGTGGCCAGAGTCAGACAAAGTGCAGATGACAAAGAATATATCAGATATTATGCACAATCGTGCCTTTTAGGCTTCAAAAAAGCATTCAAATGCTTGAGAATACTCAGATTTGAGACAAAATGAACTTCATCTTACCTTTTACGCTCAGAATCTTTCAAGAGATCATCAAAATTGACATAGAATGATGAGTTCGAACTGAAACCCTACTCCATGGCGGCAGTCGACAACTTCTTCATGAAGTTTCTCAAAGTCAGAAAAAAACATAATGATTTCTAGGGTTCCTTAGTTTCTCTTTTGGCATAATTCGATGGTCTACATTTTGACTATCTTTTGGCTTTGAAAAAATCATTTTGTAAATCATTATGTCCTCTCCCGTGGTCATGACTTTAAGTCAATGGGCCTAGCAATAGTATGGTCAGCCTTATCAATATATAAACTTTGTGCTAAAATATTATGGCAGGGTTTTAATTATTGATAAATATATGCATGGTGGTCATCAATGATTATTAATGACAATGCATATTTTCCATTTTTTGTTGATTATGAAGTTAGCTTTATTCTTCAAGCTGTTTGCATTAAATAATGTAAATGAATTAATTAAATGATGTATTATAAATCATTTAATTAATTCATCATCTTAAAATGCAAATAAAAATGTTATGTAAAGTTGAATCACAATTTTACTTCAGTTACACATCATACTCAACTGAAGACTTTCACATGAAGATGGAGTTCCAATGTGCATGGGCGAATTGATAAGAATGAGATAGTTTTGCATGCTTTAGCCCACCTTTTCAAGGATTTCTAGTTCAGTTTGAGTTGCAGATCAATTGTATGCTTTATGACTGCCAGTTCAAGACTGAGTTCACTCATTTTTGCATGAGTTTGAACCTTATTTTTAGGGATTTTTGCTTTTGCTCTGATTTCACTTTGGAATTGTCACTTTTGCACTGAAATTGACTTTCAGTTACTTGTTCATGCACTTTGAAGTGTATTCTCAATTATATAAATTGAAAAAGTTTACCTTTTTCATTCTAGTTCTTTTTTCCTACTTACACATACAGCAGTGAGGCATTGTAACTCAGCATTTTTATTCAAGCATTGTAATAGAGTATTCAGTATAGTGTTTCCTTCTCAATATTTCTTGAGTTTTATTGTCATATAAATGATTTGATTTAAACACTATGATTTAATCTCGAATCCTTTATTTTATCTCATTAATGCTTTAAAAAACAAGAAGATTTTGTGTTATAATTTAGGTTGCATGCTGTGTTTAACAAAGATTTCAGTCATTTGTATCTATGAAAATCTAATTTTCCTCTTACAAGCATTGAAACTTCAAATCTACATGTGAAATATTGGTGAATTTCATGATCTTAATTGAATTGTGAGACAAATTTAGGACTTTACTGCAGCTGATTATAGATTTAGGATAGCAAATAGAATCATATAATTTTGGTGCAATCACCTCTTTAGCTTTAGGATTTCAATTCAAGCAAGATTTCTATCTCTTTCCTAGACAAGTTAGTTAGTTTTAGGAGGTTTTCATCAAGGAACCAGCCCTCTCTAGAGATTGATTCTCAAAATTAGGCAACCCACAGGCCTGAGGATCATTCCATGTTTCAACAGATTGTTGAATTTAACTATTCAAGTGTTTGGGTGCAATCTGATTCACAACAAGGAAGATGCCCAATATTTCTATGAAATGCACAGTAATTTATGTTTGTACTTTTTCCTTTTTTGTTATCTCGAATAGGTGGCAATGTAATCAATCCTAGATGGAGGAGTTGATCCATTTTTCATTCAATTTTTGTTATAGTATGTAAAAATTGTAACTTCTTGAGTTTGTAGGGTTTGGGTTTCTTACTTGATTGGGCCACTCATTGAGGTGGAGGTAGGGGAGGAGGATCTTGATATCCTAGTCCCCTGGTATCTTTTGATGGTTATTATTCTAGCAATTGATGGATTTTATGTTTATTGGTTATGTCACATCCTTGTTTGCTTAAGATTTTAAAGCCTTGACCATAACTCTCTTCTAAGTTGACCAAAAGAAAAAACATTAGGGGTAGAAAAATTGAAGCCCATACGAATCCTGTTTACTTTGATACTATGATACTATGGGTCTTCTTAGGCATAAAGGTAGTATTGACAAAATTACATGTCTCAACCATATACACTAATACTTTAGACATCAAGAATTCCAACAATTTCACAATGGTCTTAGAGCCAACATCTTGGCTAACACCCAAGTTAGAGTTATAGGATGGGACATGGGTATCCATAATGTCTATGATACCTCAGAGAAGCATTATACCTCTATGATCCTTGTCCAACATGGTCCTCAATATATTGACAATGGTAGCTACTTGGGCGAGACTACTATCTTTTTCCAAATACCACTCAAACTCCTTAAGCCTATTTTCTAGGGGAAGGAGTTGCTTCCTAGGAACCTCGAGAGCAACTTCTTGCTCCACAAATGAAGCAGAAGGAGAAACAGGGGTGTAGGAACATGAGTGATAGCTCCCCCAAAGGGGTTGGAAAATCCAATGGACAACCTTGAAACTAATTCTTCAAAAGAGGGACTAGTTTGACAAGAATTGGCCTTCCTAGATTCCATTCTTGTGTGTTGAAGACTTCTTCTGACAATGAATCTAGAGGTTGTAGATTGGGTCGTAAACCTCATAAAAGATTCACGACACACTAATCTATAACACACCCAAGACCCAAGGGGAAAAAATTGACACAAAGAAATGAAAAGGAGAAAGTTCACGTTGGGTTCACCAAAATGTGGAGGGCATTCCTTACTCCCAAGTCCCAATATAAACAGGGTCTAAAGGGAGTGAATTTCCCTTGGTCACCTCCAGACTAACCAAAAGGAAATAGGCTAAAAAGGAAGGTCAAGCTAAGGTCTACTTTCTATGCTTTTTGTGGAAGGATTTCGGGAAATGGGCGAACAAGTTGTAGAGGTCTCAATCTGCAAACTGGCTGCTTAGCTAAAGGACACTAGAACATGAGGAAAACAACAACTAACATGCTATCAACTCATAGGTGCATTGGCATCTCATACAAATAGAGAGCATATTTCACATAGTGAAACTCAATGGGTGTGTTAACAACCCGAGAGTCTTAAACTCATTGTTTTAACAATAAACAAAGGAATGCATGGAATGAAAGGAAACAACAAGAATAATACTATAACTTGAAATAAAAACTATCTAATAACGAAATGACAAGAGATAAGGAAGAAGAATACCAACTCACAGAAGGTATAGCCTCCCGCAAGCTCCTCACAAATTAATTGTACCTACACATGGCAATGAAAAAGTGTTGTGGTTGTGTTTTGGAGTTTGACTCAGTCGAACCCCCATTTCATTGTTTCCACCTCCTTAGATAGTCGATAGACCATAGTATAGAGAAAATGATAAAGAAATGGAAATAGACATAGCTTATAAAATGCAAAGAAAATCTAAATTATATTCTATAAACAAGATAATGAAAGCAAGCAAATGAGTTACCCTCCTTTCTACATGCTTATAGAAGTCGAGAGAGAAAGGAAGAGAGCAAGATAATCATGCCAATAATATGAAGCTTGGAAACTTGCAATAGACAATGATGTAGAAATAGCAACAATGGTGTAGAGCGTAGAATGAGAAGAACAAGAATGAAGGTTGAGTGAATAGAAGTGACATATAGTGAATGAATTGAGAGAGTGAGAGAATCAAGTTAAAAAGTGTTTTTAGGAGGTAAGAGGAAATTTTTGGGTGGTCAAGATTCACAAGGGGCGTTACAATTTGTAGAGTGGTAGAGAATGTAGGACACCATCATGACGTGCATATATCTACGTGGTACACAGGAGTCCTCAACAAAAATTCCCTCACCGATGGAAAACAATAAAGACACGTGTGAAAAGCAAGGCAAAAGTGGCAGTTTTTGCATTATCAGGTTTATGAGGCTGAAGTGAGGTAATATTATAGGGAATTGCACAAGGTGCAATTTTATGCCATAACATAAACTTTAAGCATCGTATTAATGGTTGTATGGGTTCTTCATATTTCACTAATAAAAATGCCTTTAAATCCATGACCTTGGAATAAATAATGATTTTGAGGTGGGAGAATATGATTGTGTAGTTTTAGGGTCTTATTGGGTCATCTAATGAAGAGGTGGAAATGAATAGTATAAAATATGGAGTTTCAAAATTTTGAGGATCGAGAATACCACATAACCTATACCATTGTTGGGGAGTTGGGGACTAAGAGTATGACATACTTTATACAAATAGAAAGTAGATCAAATAATCCAAGAGGATACATAAAGGAAAGTATCAAGGAGTTGAGGATCAAAGATTCCAAGGAATTCATCCCTTAAGGAATATAAATTAGGATAAATTAAAAATCAACGATCCTAATGAAATATGATGGAACCTGCAAGAAATTTTTATGTTCCATCTCAAATCCTTGTTACATTTGAATGTTGGTCTAGTATATGATGGCTTAGGGTTCTGCTTATCATCACTGTTGAGGGGTTTTATTCCATTGTTGACTTCCTATTGCCCATTGTCGGTCACTTTAAAACATCTTAAGTCATTCACTGTCATTGGGTAACCAGTCCCCCATGCCTAGGTCTAAGTCTCTTAATTTTTATAAGGTTAAGTAAAGAGCCTTTTTGGCCTGTACATCCTTTGCATTTTATGACTTAGGAGTGTTTGAGCCCTTTCTATCATATCATCCTAAAGGGTCCCCTTCATTAGAACAAATTATGAGCACATGCCTAAAGGTTTTCACTTACATCTCATCGGCCATTTAGCTCATCACTAATTACTTCAAGAGTGAAAGTTTCAAATAGTCATGATCGATGAGTGGTATTTCTTTGATTTCGCTCATCATGAATAGTTGTTGGAGCTCTTGATATCAATGCGCGATGAGTGATGTTCCTTTTCTTGTTGAAGGATTGCCTATCGCTAATGGATTTTGAGCCTTGAATATTGTAATAACAATAAGTGATGGCCTTCGGCCTTATGTTCTTATCTTCATCTCTCATCGTGGATGGCCATGAAACGGTAAGTTTCAAAACAATCATGAGCGATGTGATGGGTTTCCCGTGCATCGTGTATCACAGATATGTTTTAAATGATAAGTTCTATATTAGAGATACGCGATACACAATGTCACTATATAGATCTCTCATCACTAATTTCTTGCAAACTGTATGAGGAGAATTAGCGATGAGCGATGGCCTATTGCTTTTGTATTTTATCACTCATCACAGATTCTTTCCAAGGCTTAAGTTTCAAAACAATGATGAGCGATGAGATTCTCTGAAAGGTTTCTTTCACTAATTTGAAAATATCTTATGTGTGATGCCTTTTGTATCATTGATTTTCATGCAAGTGTATGTGTCTTAACCTGGCATCTTTGATGTATCTCCCATCGCTAATTGGATCCAAGGTGTGAAGTTTGAATTAGCGATGTGCAATGGGAAAATGAACGTGATCAAGGACATGCCACAAATCCAAGCGCTGAGATTTCATCTCATGGATGCTTACATCGCTGATGAAGCTGATGATGGACGAGATGCATCAGTGATAGTTAACGATTATTGCTGGAAAGAGGTGATGTGGCAGAATCCTGAGGACATCGTAAAAAAGAAAAAAGGAAAGTAGTGAGATGAATGGAGAACCGTTGATGTGGTTTTAAAACAAGATGATCCAACAAACTGAACTTCATCATAGTAATACTCTCATCGCTGATTATTGTTGAAAATGGAGGTAATTATGTATCTTAATACTTTGTAAAACTATTATACTGTAGATTTAATTAAGTGTTCTTTGTTATAATTTATTTGTGGATGATTATCTATTTAGATTCATTTTACCATTTGTAGAAGTAGACAAAAGATTGTAGAAGAATAAGACCAGAAGATAGAAGTGACACAACATATACTATGGAGAAACCCTTTTGAGAAAAAAACTCCACCACCAAAATCAACAGTGCTTGTATTATTTAACCTTAGAATAAGATTACAATAATTCTTTATCAATCCTTGCTTGAGATGCTTCTTTTTCCTTCAACAATTCTTCTTCACAACCTGAATAAACTTTGATCGAACCCTCTTCGGCTTGCTGCAATTTATAGACAATAATGAGCCTTGTAAACTCCAAAGAGTTTACAATTACAAAGCACAAAGTTTATCTCACAAAACCTACACCTATTCTTTGCAAGTAGAGTTCTTCTATGAAAAACAATGTCAAACCAAGTCCTTCATCAATTTGGGCGTCCAAAACTGAAGTCCTAACTCAACGTTGATTACAAAGATATCTTGTAATCTTCTCCTCAAAGTTGGCGCCCAAGAATGGGCCCACTTAACTCAGCCTTATAAAATATCTTATCATGCAAAAGTGTTAACTCTGAGATGCCAACTTGAGCACCCAAGGTGGGTCCAAGTCAATCTCTATTAACTGAAACATATATATCCACCATTCATGCAAATATCATGCATGATTGATCATCCCTACTTAATTGAATGTATCACCTATTATCTGTCATGCAACTTAAGTCATTAGTCATGAATTCCAAGTCAACTAAAGTCAACTAGCATTCAACTGAAACTAACTACATACAACTGAAGATAACTGAACCATAATTGAACTGAACTAATACTGAACTAAATTGAACTGAACTTCATGCATGTAAACATCAATCCCTAACTTCTAGGATCTTTACATGCATTACTGAAGTTTTATCTTTCTCCAAACAGTTAACTTAACTCAAGGTGAGTTCCACCTTCCATGTGGGTGCCCCATGTGCTCCTATTTTGTAGGAGCTCTTATTGGGCGTCCCCACATGTTCCTATCATTTAGAATTAATTACAAATGTCAATTTACATGTTCATTTCATTCAAATTTAATCTCTTTCTAATCCTAGTGTTGGGGAACACTTTCTAAGGACTTAGGAGATACATGAAATAATGTTTAGGATTTCAATTAAATGACATCCTATTCCCAACATTCTCCCACTTGACATTATACATTGCAATTATTCTAAACAAGGAATCATTATTATAAATCAAGTACAGGACTCAAGGCCAATGGCCTTCCTGCACCAACTAATCAATCCATGCCAACTTCAAATGCAACCTGCATAATCATGAAGCTCCAATCAAATGATTAATACTCAAAACTAAGAGAACTTATCTCTAAGAATTGGTTTCATAAGATAATCTACAACATTAATCAAAGTGTCAACTTTCTCAATTAATGCCTTCCCACTCTCAACCATTTCTCACACAAAGTGATACTAAACATTAACATGCTTAGTACGAGCATGATACATAGGATTTTTGGCTAAACAAATAGCATTCTAACTATCACATTCAAGTTTAACTTAATTGCAATTAAAACCAATACCTTTCCCAAGTCTCTATAACCAAACTGCCTCTTTGGAGGCATGTGAAACCACTGAGTGTGTTGAACTCACGTCCAACCACGATGTAGGCTTCTCGGTCTTTACTATTGAAAAATATTTTCTTACAACTAACCATTCCAACATATATCTCTTACCATAAGAGAACTCAAGCCTCACCTATTTCTCCAACTATCCATGAGGACCTATAACCAACCAATCCATG
>VDFB02353493.1:335685903-335782422 GCA_007258455.2 Sequoia sempervirens
TGATGAGTTCAAGCTAAAACCCTACTCCATGGTGGTGGTCAACAGCTTCTGCATGAAGCTTCTCAAAAGTTAGAAAAAAACATAATGATTTTTAGGGTTCCTTAGTTTCTCTTTTGGCATAATTCGATGGTCTACATTTTGACTATCTTTTGGCTTTGAAAAATCATTTTTGTAAATCATTATGTCTTTTCCCGTGGTCATGACTTTTAAGTCAATAAGCCTAGCAATAGTATCATCGGCTTTATCAATATATGAACTTTGTGCTAAAATATTATGGAAGGGTCTTAAATTATTGACAAATTTATGCCAAGTGTGGTTGGATGGTGATTATTTAGTAAAGAGTGCATATTTTTGAAAATATAAGCTAAGTATGATGTATGAAATGGAGAAATATGCTTGGCTAAGTTAGCTTTATTCTTTTCAATTTGATTTGCATTAATTCCATGTAAATGAATTAATTAAATGATGTGTTATAAATAATTTAATTAATTCATCATTATTAAATGCAAATAAAGAATGTTATGTAAAGATGAATCACAATTTTACTTCAGTTACACATCAGATTCAACTGAAGACTTAGATGTGAAGATGGAGTTCCAATGTGCATGGGCGAATTACAAGAACGAGACAGTTTTGCATGCTTTAGCCCACCTTTTCAGGGATTTCCAGATCAGTTTGAGTTGCAGATCAGTTGCATGCATTATGATTGCGAGTTTGAGATTGAGTTCACTCATTTTTGCATGAGTTTGAACCTTATTTTCAGGGATTTTTGTTTCTGCTCAGATTTCACTTTGGAATTGTCACTTTCTCACTGAAATTGACTTTTAGTTACTTGTTCATGCACTTTGAAGTGCGTTCTCATTGATTGTATATATTGAATTTTTTTTATCTTTTTCATTCTAGTTCTTTTTTCCTGCTTACACATACAATAGTGAGGCATTTTAACTCAACATTTTTTTTATTCAAGCATTCGGTGCAATCTGATTGACAACAGTTTGGTGCACGCCTCGATGACTCTCTAAATCACTTTTAGAGCAAGAATTTTACTACATCGTTGTTTGGTATATACAACAGTATTTCACTTTAGAGGATTATTTTCATATACCTAGCTTAATTCTTTTGTTTTCATTTAGTAGATCAAGTACAAATAGTTTTAAAATATTCAAACAAGAAGTTCTTTGTTTGAGTATTTCAGTCGTTTCGGCTAAAGAGAATAGGAAGGACAACCGTTTAACACATGGTAAGCCTTCAAGAAAGCAATCAATTTCTCTCATTCAAAGAGCAGAACTGCTTAGTTTACACATCAAGAAGGAGAGGCAGACGTTAACAAGTTGCAGCTGTTCATTTTCGCCTTCGCTTAAGTTATAGAGTATCGTTCAACCTGTATTGATTGTACAAGCTGCAAATCCTAAAGTAGCAATAGCTCTATGGCCGTGAGCACATGTTTTTGTTCCATTTAATGAGGGCGGCCCATTAGATCTAGCTCAACACGATGATATACCAATAACAACACTCAAAAGTCTGCCCTTTTTTACTAGTGAAGATCAGACTACGCCCATTGAGCATATTAGAGACGTAGCCTCGCTATGTGGAGTTCATCATGTGATTCAGGAGAACGTAGCTTTGAGGTTGTTAGCAGCATCATTCAAGGGGAAAGCGCTTCAGTGGTTTCATCGTTTACCAGTCAATAGCATTTCGACATGGGATGATTTAGGAGACAAGCTGACCAAGCAATTTTTAGATAAGTCCAATCATTTATCTCTAGTTGAACAAATGCCAACTATAAAGAGAGCGCCACAAGAATAGATGATGGACTTTAATTTCAGATTTCAAAGGACATGGGATTGAATTCTAGTAACGGTAAGGCCAACTCCTGACCATGTTTTTATGTATTACCTTAGATCATTGCATAGTGATATTGCCTTAATGATACAGTTTATGGGTGGGTTAACATTACCAGTAGCATATGACATCGCTATTAGAACTGAAAACAACCTTATACAAGCTGGTAAACTTGCCCCAAGACCCTCTATGCCAATTTTCCTAGAGGTACAACCATTTATGCCCATTCAAATACCTCCAATAGCCACTATACATGTTCCAGCCTTAGATTTCCAAACAACAGTACAAAATAATGTTGTTCCAGCAAATTCTGATTTGCAAGGTCTTAAAGATACCCAACAACAGCTAATAAATGACCAACAACAAATGGCCAAGTTACTACAAACTGTGAGTAACAACTTGGTAAGTCTTAAAAACCAGCAAGGTCAAAATTTTAGGCCTAATCAATCATCATTTCAAGCAAATAGGCTTGCTTATCAAGTTGATTACCAGGGATAGAAGAGGAATTTCAACTTTAGGCCTAATCAACCATTTAACCTAGCTGCTACTAGCTCTTCAAAGGAGCTGATTCCAATACAGAACAATTTAGCATAGGATTATGTATGGTGCTATCCCTGCAATCAGCCTCATAATCAGGCTACTTGCATGAACAGGGTGATTAATCAAGCCCTTATGGTGCAAAATAGTTATGCTGCCTCTGAACAGACAACTAAGGAGGACAATAATCAACACGATGATCAAATGCAGTAGAGTGACCTTGATGTTGCCATGATGAACTGGAAAGGAAGTGAATTTTGAGGAGTTAATCGCATGCAAAGTCAAAATCAGTCAGCCACTTCTATTGCAGCCAATACAAGGGCCAAGAAAAGAGAATTTGATCTAAGACAATAAGTTGTTCCCGATAAACAACAAGCAGAAAAAGACAAACAACTTGTTGTTCAATAGAAAAATTAATATTTTATAGCCCAACAGGGGCAGGTTCAGCCTTCAACAGCTCAGAATGTTCATATTTTACCAAGACAGCAAGCTGGACCATCAAAGGAGTAGCCTAAAGTTCAGTTCCAGCCTCAAGCAGCACAAACAGACGCTGTTGTTCAAAAGGTACAGTCAAAGGTTAATGTTTCTTCTTTCAATATTGTTGAACATATGAAAAAGATAACTGTTGGAATTACTATGTTAGATGCATTATGCTTGCCTAGGAAAAAAGAAAGTTTGCAGGAGGCTTTGGCTAAGATATCAATTTTTGACGAAGCAAATATAGAACAACCAAGAGTTCTTGCAAATAGTTCAGATCAAAAGCAGGAGCAGGCAGCTAAAGAGGTAAAACCACCACCTTTTTATGTCAGCTTGATAATTGGTGATAACATAGTGCATAACTACATGATCGATAGTGGAGCAAGCAATTCAATTATGCCTAAACAGCTGGTAGACAAGTTAGGACTTGAGTATGAACCGTTGTCAAAAGGGGTAGTTCAGTTGGATGGCACAGCTGTAAAGTCTGTAGGAGTTATTAAAATTTTTCCTCTTACATTGCATGCCTATCCCAACTTTCAAATTTCACAAGACATATATACCATTGATCTTCCACCTTATTTTTCCATTTTCTTATCTAGAGATTTCACTATGAAACTAGGTGGTTATCTGTCACCAGACTGGTCACACATGTTTTTCAGAACCAGATATGGTACTAGAGTCATGATTAAGTCAGAATCACTAGCTAAAGACCATATTGAACCTTATGTTCTGAATCCCATAAATGCAAACCTAGCTTTCCATGATTAGGAGGATCAATCCATGACCCTCGACCCCACTGTACCTATAGAAGGCATACCTGATATAAATCTAGATGAGTGGGCAGCCGAGAATCACGAGGTTGATCTGTTCAATCTCATAGATGAAGTAGGTTTGGGCATTTATATGATTCAGGAACCTGATGTTATTATCCCAAATCTGGTCAAGGAGGAAAAACAACAAGTACAACAGGTTGATCAGCATTGGAAGCTATATTTTGACGGTTCCAAGAGTAAAATTGGTGCTGGTGGAGGAGCTTTTTTATTTCTCCTGAAGGAGACAAGTATTATTCAACTTTTAGATTTGCTTTGAGCTGTTCTAATAATGTTGCTAAATATGAAGCATTAATACATGGCTTAGAATGGGCCAGAAAAAGAAAGATTAAGTGCTTATAGGTGTATGGTGATTCATAATTGATAGCGAATCAAGTTAGACATCTGAATTTAACAAAGAATGTTTTGCTAAAATTGTATAAGCATCGTGTCTGGGACTTAATTGAGGAGTTTGATGCATTTAATCTACAATCAGTACCAAGACTTTAGAATAAGCAAGCTAATAAACTTGCTGCTCTAGGGTCACAGTTTGACATTCCGACTGAAATTCACAATATAGAGGTACATCAGTATGTGAAGGTAGTTGTCAGACCTTCAGTACCTGATAATAATATAAGTTGGCAGATTTTTGATAGTGATGAACAGATAGTTCATTTTTTGATGGAAGAAGTAGAGTTTTCTGCTGGAAATTAGCAAAATTTTGATCAGCAATATGGTGATCAGATCATGCAACTTAAGACTAACAAGCTGCCAAAAGGTTTGGTGACCCTTGAATCCATCTTCAACACTGATGACCAGGTTAGAAGAGATAAATCAGGCATTACAGTGAAGCAGGAACATTACGAATCAATAGAAATATTCAAGGACAAGTTGCTTAAGCTTGGTAAAGTCTATACAAAGGCATAACAACAAGCCTTTATCTTGCTTTGTCAAGAATTCAATGACATATTCGCTTGGCAGTATGGAGATTTAAAGGGTTTTAACCTCGAGTTAGCTCAGCATACAATTGAGCTCGAGCCTAACGTAAACTGGTAAGACAGAAGCAAAGGCCCTTGAATCCAAAGTTAGAACATCTGATGAAAACATAATTAAACAAGCTGATCAAAGGTAGTATAATATTTTCAATCAAGCACACTTCTTGGGTGTCAAATTTGGTGTCTGTCAGAAAGAAGGGTGAAGAGATAAGGCTATGCGTTGATTTTCATGATCTAAATAGAGCTTCACTCAAGGATCACTATCCACTGCCTTCAATGGAACAAATATTGCAGGTTGTTTTAGGATCATAAAGGTTTTCATTACTAGATGGATATTCAAGTTACAACCAAATCTTGGTTAAGGAGGAAGATCAGTATAAGACAACCTTTACCACCAAGTGGGATACAATGGCTTACAAAAAGATGTTGTTTGGACTATCAAACGTAGGAGCCACCTTTTAGAGAGCGATGGATATGGCTCTCCAAGGTTTGATAAACAAATTTGTTCTTGTTTACTTAGATGATATCACTATTTTCTCATGTAATGTTGATGATCATTTTAGTTATCTTAGACAGATATTTGAGAGATGCAAAGAATATGGAATCTCATTGAATCCAAAGAAAAGTATTTTTTTTGTTCACGAAGGTAAGCTTCTAGGTTATATTGTTTCAAAAGAGGGTATTTCTATTGACCCAGAACATATTGCAGCCATTTTGGCTTTACCGCTGCCCGCTCACAAAAAGGGTTTGCAGAGTTTTCTAGGAAGAATAAACTTCGTGAGGAGGTTTATTCCCAATGTTGCAGCGTTATTACAACCATTGATAGCCATGCTGAAGAAAAACATTCCATTCAGCTAGTCAAAAGAAGGAAAGAACAGTTTTGAGCAGATTAAAGAGGCACTTGCAGCAACCCCTACTCTTATCAATCCTGGTTTTGATAAAGATTTCATACTGTATGCATTCGGAGGAGTGGATACCATCTGCGCAATGCTCTATCAGAAAAATAATGAAGGTATGGAGCAGCCCATAGCTTTCTTTAGTCAAATCTTGCATGATTACGAAACAAGATATTCATTCATTGAAAAGCATGTACTTGATGTAGTGAGAAGTCTGAAAATTTCAGACATATGTTGTCTAATAATAAGATAAATCTGTTGGTAGCTCACCCAACAGTCAAGGAGTTTCTACTGAATAAAGACATTAATGACAAGCGAGCAGGTTGGATAACCAAAGTCATGGAGTATGACATCAGCATAAAGGTTACCAAGCTTGTTTGAGGTAAAGGACTGTGCGAATAGCTTGCAGAAAACGAAGAAAACAACAGTGAAAAGGTTGCTACAGTTCTGAATAATGAAGATGAACCTGTTGTTTCAGCTGTTCCAGCTGATTGGATCCATTACTTGCATATTGGAGATTGTCCAGAAGGTTTAGATAAGTCTAAACGAAAATATTATAGGTTACAAGCAATTCCTTATGCAAAAATTGATGGTGTTCTTTATAAGAAGGATTTCAATGGTGTTTTTCTCAGATGTATTTATCCAGATCAGAGTAAAAGAATTCTTGAAGAATTCCATGATGGACTTGCTAGAGGTCATTTTGCACCATGTACTACAACTCTAAAAATTATGAAGGCAGGCTATTATTGGCCAGATCTTTTCAAGGATGCTCATACTTATGTCAAAAAATGTGCCAAATGTTCACTTTTTGCAGGAAAACAAAAGTTAGCAGCCCTGCCCCTGAATCCAATTCAGGTTGAACAACCATTTGGAAAGTGGGGACTCAATTTTATCATTCCAATCAATCCACCCTCAAGTGTTGGACACAGATGGATTTTAACTGCCACAGACTACTTTACGAAGTGGACTGAAGCAATCACATTAAGAGATGCAAATGGAACATCAGTTTTAAACTTTTATTAGGATATAGTTTCTAGGTCTTGGTACACCTGATTCAATGATTTCTGATAATGCTCTGGCTTTTGTTGGTTTAAGAGTTTCAGATTGGTCAATAAAGCATAATATTTATCTGAACACTTCGTCCAATTATTACCCCCAGGGTAATGGACAAGTTGAATCAACAAATAAGAATCTGATTAAGATCATATAGAAGACTATTGAAGATAATCAGAGGTCGTGGCATGACAAGCTCAAGTTAGCCTTGTGGGCTAATAGAGTTACACCAAAACGATCAACAAGATTTTCACCCTATGTTTTGGTTTATGGCAAAGAAGCCAAACTGCCTATCTCAATTGAATTGCCAAATTTGAGTTACATAAAAGAGCTTGAGTTACTTGAGGAGCAGCCAATGCAAGTCAGGCTTGCTCAATTAACAGAGTTGGAAGAAACCAGAAGGGAAGCCTACAAAAAACTTCAGATTCATCATTCTCAAATGATAAGAAAGCAACAACAAGGATCTTCAATGAAGGTGATTTAGTTTTCAAGTGGGATGAGCTCAAAAGCAGGCCTGGTAAACATACAAATTTTGATGCCATGTGGGATGGCCCATACATTATTATAGAAAAGAAAGAATACAATGCATTTCAGCTTTCGAAGCTGAATGGTGAAGTACTACCAATCCCTGTCAACGAGATTCATTTAAAATAATGTTATTAAGCATCAACCTTTCAGCTGTACATAGTAGGATATTTTTCAGTTTCAGTAATGCTTTCAATAAGTGCCTGCTAGCACGTTTCATTTCAGTTTTGTCATGTTTTCAATAAGGGCAGTTGTTGCACCTGGTTTTTCAGATTTTGTCTTCAACAGAATTCCAGTAGTTTCTTTAAGTTTGCATGTTTTGAAGCTGAGTTATAGTTTTTTGAATTAAAATAGAATAGAACAGAACATGGACTCCATGCCCAATGGATAAGTTATATATTGGTCTATTGTGTTTAGCAGGAAAACACTCCGCAGAGGTCGCCAATTTGTTACCTATTTTTAACTACAAGCTCAAACAGGTAGAGCTGAATCAAATTCATCATTGATAGGTACAAAATTTTTCATGTTTTGCTGATTTGAGTATTCATTGATCATCATAGAGATCAATTTACATCTGAATCATATTTTTATTGTACAAGTATTTGAAATAGAAAATAGAAAATTTGCATAGTAATGCCTTTTATTCATTTTGTAAAAACACTGAATCTCGCACAAGCCGCGAGAGTAACTAAATTTGATTATGACAATCAAATGATGAATACACAATTCAAGGACAAACTACACTACTGAACATAACGTAACCATAAAGAAAGGCGATTCATCATTTCCTGTAATGATGAATCATTTTCGCTGGTATTCTACCGCCACACGCTCTCCAAGCTGTTGTAGCCTCTCCATGAACCTGTAAAGTTATAAAGAAATTGCGTTAGAGGTGTACTCTAAGCAATGATGAATTACATTTTGCCTTATGCCTACACTACCAATAGGAATTTAATTGGAATTAAATCAACATTCACACCCGGATGAAGAGTGACAATCAAGAAAAACATAACTCAATGGAAGCTTTCAGCTTCTTTTATTTTGCTAACTTGTTTGTTTCAATGTGTAGGAACAGGTTCATCATGTTTGAGAATATTTTTATCAGATATGTGGAGTAAAATGATCTCCCACAAGGGTAGAGCTTGACATATCATAAAGATGACACCTCTCATTCACATTATTACATGAGAGTCATCAAGTGTTATAGTTATCAAATGGAACTGTTGTAAAGCAATAGCATCATAATGAAAGCAGTCTAATTCAGCGTGGTGAAACAGTTTGAGAAAATCATCTTAATTGCTCATAATTCAATAAAACAATCAAAGAAGCATGTTATGAGGGCATTAATTGTATTTGTCATGGTTCAGTTTCAGCTATGTCTTTCATTCATGTTTACATTTTAATGAGACATTAAGCTCCTTTATACTGAAGGGAAACATAGCATTCAACAATTCAATCATTTCTTACAACTCCAAAGTACAGGCATAGTCTACATAAGACTTAACATCATAGTGAGGGTTTCATTTAAAAGAACAATCATAGATAATACTACTGCTACAGTACTAAAAAGTGATTGAGACTATTGCTACAGTGTTCATGGTAGTAATAGATGATCACAGAAGTTTTGACAGTCATAAAGGACTAAACACAGTGAGGATAGCAGTGAAGTATGAATTATTCAACATTAACATTAAATGGAGCATCTGATTTCAGATGGCAGTCATTGTTTACATTGGAATTATGTTTCAGCTTTCTTTTGCATTTTACATTGCATACTAAGGAAAAGCAATTTAATATAATGTAAAGCTGCATAATCAATGCTAAGGAGAGGTTGTTGTCTACAAAGTGTTATGTATGCAGCTCAAGGTATGTATTGGATAGCAACAAGATACAGTGAAAGTTAGTTTTCAGCATACATAAGCTTTCATTTTCTTCCAAGAGTCTTACTTTGAAGCACAATGAGTATTCACCACAAGTTTTGAGGCCTACAGAAATACAGTCTTCAGAACAATGGAGATACAAAAATGAAGTTATGTTTTGCATGTAATGGGACAACATTTTAAAAGAAATGATAATGATCTCTTTATTTAAAAACAACATTATATTGCTTTTTAAGAGGAATTCATGCATCAAAAGCAAGTATAAGACATGTCTTTAGGTGTTATTCTAGCCATTGAGAAGGAGTTTAAAGAAATAAAAGCATAAAAAGAAAGTACATCCATATTTTGAATGTAGTTAAGTATCAAAGGACAACCTTCACAATGACAAACAAAATTGGACAGCCTCTTTGCATGACAGGTATTTCTAGGTAACAAAAGCATGATAGGGTCATAGGAGATGACTAAAATTTATAGAAGGGAAAATCTTGGCATGATCAGTATTCAAGAATCTGTTTTGTCTTGTGTTTGTCAAGTTCTATATGACAGTTGTATAAAGAAATGATCAGTTAAATTTATATGGTCACAAAAGCAGATTTGTCATGAATATAGTCAAAACCAAAAGACAATCAAGGGCTGTCATATGAAGAAAGATAGTATTAAGTATCAAAGCACAACTTTTGCCTTAAAAGGATAGTATAAGTTACCTTGGCAATAAGTCAATGGAAGACATGTAAAAGACAGTGAGTTGTGACCTTAGATTGCAAGGACAGTGAAATGCGTCCTCAACAAGTCTAAAAGGGCAGTCAACAATTTTGAATGCCATCAAAATGAGGGGAAATTCATAGTTATATGAAAGTAAAGGACAGTTGTAGATGCTCAAAGAAGGCCATGAAGAGAAGATGATTATCTACAAATGAATGAAACTCAGTCACAAAAGACCAAAGGGAAGGTTGGTAGTGAAAGGTCATAAATTGACAAAGGATAGTTCATTGGTACAAGTAACAATATCAAGCATTTTACACAGTAGACAGTAATCATGAAGGCAACATTGTGACATTTATTAAGTGACACTACTTTCAATCTCTGCATGTTAATATGTAAAATTATATTAACGACAGTGGGATCAAGTCTTAGAACTAGTGAATGGAGTATTGTTTGAACATTTTGAGGCAATGAAAACCCCTGCACAACTATTCCAATGTGAGGAAATCTTGATGGGTGAGTGAAATTAACTCATAAAGAAACCTCCAAATAAACATAGAAAACCTAACAGAAGAAGACCTTATCCCACACCTTCAGGAGTTCATAAAGCAGTTAGGAAGAGTGGAGAACATGCCCTATTATGCATGTGTGGAGCACACGGAGAAGATATTGAAGGGCACTCAGAAATTTCTTTCAGTTACTAAATACTTGTTTTTTACTATTTTGGGTCAAACCCATATAAGGGTTTTTGCAATTTTTTCTCTAAATAAGAGATACCCATGTGTGTGTTTGTTCAGAAAACAAGAAGAGTGAAGTGCCTTTCATAGGCCGAATTTATATCACTGGAATTGAAATTCTCAGGAAAATATATATCACAAAATTCCTTTTAGGCTTCCTCCTGTCAAGTCACAGTCTAAGTCTCCAGCCACAATTTAAGCAGTATGGATAATTATCAACATAATAAATGTATCAGGGTAATGGAGGGAATAGCCAGAAAGAAGCTGAAGATATATACAAAAGAGGAGGAAATAGACTTACCAAAGCCGCCATGAACAATGTTTTCCAGAAATCCTTTCATAGCATCTATTTACCAGTGCAAGTCATGCTTTTAAGAGTTCTCATGGTGGCCAGAGTCAGACAAAGTGCAGATGACAAAGAATATATCAGATATTATGCACAATCGTGCCTTTTAGGCTTCAAAAAAGCATTCAAATGCTTGAGAATACTCAGATTTGAGACAAAATGAACTTCATCTTACCTTTTACGCTCAGAATCTTTCAAGAGATCATCAAAATTGACATAGAATGATGAGTTCGAACTGAAACCCTACTCCATGGCGGCAGTCGACAACTTCTTCATGAAGTTTCTCAAAGTCAGAAAAAAACATAATGATTTCTAGGGTTCCTTAGTTTCTCTTTTGGCATAATTCGATGGTCTACATTTTGACTATCTTTTGGCTTTGAAAAAATCATTTTGTAAATCATTATGTCCTCTCCCGTGGTCATGACTTTAAGTCAATGGGCCTAGCAATAGTATGGTCAGCCTTATCAATATATAAACTTTGTGCTAAAATATTATGGCAGGGTTTTAATTATTGATAAATATATGCATGGTGGTCATCAATGATTATTAATGACAATGCATATTTTCCATTTTTTGTTGATTATGAAGTTAGCTTTATTCTTCAAGCTGTTTGCATTAAATAATGTAAATGAATTAATTAAATGATGTATTATAAATCATTTAATTAATTCATCATCTTAAAATGCAAATAAAAATGTTATGTAAAGTTGAATCACAATTTTACTTCAGTTACACATCATACTCAACTGAAGACTTTCACATGAAGATGGAGTTCCAATGTGCATGGGCGAATTGATAAGAATGAGATAGTTTTGCATGCTTTAGCCCACCTTTTCAAGGATTTCTAGTTCAGTTTGAGTTGCAGATCAATTGTATGCTTTATGACTGCCAGTTCAAGACTGAGTTCACTCATTTTTGCATGAGTTTGAACCTTATTTTTAGGGATTTTTGCTTTTGCTCTGATTTCACTTTGGAATTGTCACTTTTGCACTGAAATTGACTTTCAGTTACTTGTTCATGCACTTTGAAGTGTATTCTCAATTATATAAATTGAAAAAGTTTACCTTTTTCATTCTAGTTCTTTTTTCCTACTTACACATACAGCAGTGAGGCATTGTAACTCAGCATTTTTATTCAAGCATTGTAATAGAGTATTCAGTATAGTGTTTCCTTCTCAATATTTCTTGAGTTTTATTGTCATATAAATGATTTGATTTAAACACTATGATTTAATCTCGAATCCTTTATTTTATCTCATTAATGCTTTAAAAAACAAGAAGATTTTGTGTTATAATTTAGGTTGCATGCTGTGTTTAACAAAGATTTCAGTCATTTGTATCTATGAAAATCTAATTTTCCTCTTACAAGCATTGAAACTTCAAATCTACATGTGAAATATTGGTGAATTTCATGATCTTAATTGAATTGTGAGACAAATTTAGGACTTTACTGCAGCTGATTATAGATTTAGGATAGCAAATAGAATCATATAATTTTGGTGCAATCACCTCTTTAGCTTTAGGATTTCAATTCAAGCAAGATTTCTATCTCTTTCCTAGACAAGTTAGTTAGTTTTAGGAGGTTTTCATCAAGGAACCAGCCCTCTCTAGAGATTGATTCTCAAAATTAGGCAACCCACAGGCCTGAGGATCATTCCATGTTTCAACAGATTGTTGAATTTAACTATTCAAGTGTTTGGGTGCAATCTGATTCACAACAAGGAAGATGCCCAATATTTCTATGAAATGCACAGTAATTTATGTTTGTACTTTTTCCTTTTTTGTTATCTCGAATAGGTGGCAATGTAATCAATCCTAGATGGAGGAGTTGATCCATTTTTCATTCAATTTTTGTTATAGTATGTAAAAATTGTAACTTCTTGAGTTTGTAGGGTTTGGGTTTCTTACTTGATTGGGCCACTCATTGAGGTGGAGGTAGGGGAGGAGGATCTTGATATCCTAGTCCCCTGGTATCTTTTGATGGTTATTATTCTAGCAATTGATGGATTTTATGTTTATTGGTTATGTCACATCCTTGTTTGCTTAAGATTTTAAAGCCTTGACCATAACTCTCTTCTAAGTTGACCAAAAGAAAAAACATTAGGGGTAGAAAAATTGAAGCCCATACGAATCCTGTTTACTTTGATACTATGATACTATGGGTCTTCTTAGGCATAAAGGTAGTATTGACAAAATTACATGTCTCAACCATATACACTAATACTTTAGACATCAAGAATTCCAACAATTTCACAATGGTCTTAGAGCCAACATCTTGGCTAACACCCAAGTTAGAGTTATAGGATGGGACATGGGTATCCATAATGTCTATGATACCTCAGAGAAGCATTATACCTCTATGATCCTTGTCCAACATGGTCCTCAATATATTGACAATGGTAGCTACTTGGGCGAGACTACTATCTTTTTCCAAATACCACTCAAACTCCTTAAGCCTATTTTCTAGGGGAAGGAGTTGCTTCCTAGGAACCTCGAGAGCAACTTCTTGCTCCACAAATGAAGCAGAAGGAGAAACAGGGGTGTAGGAACATGAGTGATAGCTCCCCCAAAGGGGTTGGAAAATCCAATGGACAACCTTGAAACTAATTCTTCAAAAGAGGGACTAGTTTGACAAGAATTGGCCTTCCTAGATTCCATTCTTGTGTGTTGAAGACTTCTTCTGACAATGAATCTAGAGGTTGTAGATTGGGTCGTAAACCTCATAAAAGATTCACGACACACTAATCTATAACACACCCAAGACCCAAGGGGAAAAAATTGACACAAAGAAATGAAAAGGAGAAAGTTCACGTTGGGTTCACCAAAATGTGGAGGGCATTCCTTACTCCCAAGTCCCAATATAAACAGGGTCTAAAGGGAGTGAATTTCCCTTGGTCACCTCCAGACTAACCAAAAGGAAATAGGCTAAAAAGGAAGGTCAAGCTAAGGTCTACTTTCTATGCTTTTTGTGGAAGGATTTCGGGAAATGGGCGAACAAGTTGTAGAGGTCTCAATCTGCAAACTGGCTGCTTAGCTAAAGGACACTAGAACATGAGGAAAACAACAACTAACATGCTATCAACTCATAGGTGCATTGGCATCTCATACAAATAGAGAGCATATTTCACATAGTGAAACTCAATGGGTGTGTTAACAACCCGAGAGTCTTAAACTCATTGTTTTAACAATAAACAAAGGAATGCATGGAATGAAAGGAAACAACAAGAATAATACTATAACTTGAAATAAAAACTATCTAATAACGAAATGACAAGAGATAAGGAAGAAGAATACCAACTCACAGAAGGTATAGCCTCCCGCAAGCTCCTCACAAATTAATTGTACCTACACATGGCAATGAAAAAGTGTTGTGGTTGTGTTTTGGAGTTTGACTCAGTCGAACCCCCATTTCATTGTTTCCACCTCCTTAGATAGTCGATAGACCATAGTATAGAGAAAATGATAAAGAAATGGAAATAGACATAGCTTATAAAATGCAAAGAAAATCTAAATTATATTCTATAAACAAGATAATGAAAGCAAGCAAATGAGTTACCCTCCTTTCTACATGCTTATAGAAGTCGAGAGAGAAAGGAAGAGAGCAAGATAATCATGCCAATAATATGAAGCTTGGAAACTTGCAATAGACAATGATGTAGAAATAGCAACAATGGTGTAGAGCGTAGAATGAGAAGAACAAGAATGAAGGTTGAGTGAATAGAAGTGACATATAGTGAATGAATTGAGAGAGTGAGAGAATCAAGTTAAAAAGTGTTTTTAGGAGGTAAGAGGAAATTTTTGGGTGGTCAAGATTCACAAGGGGCGTTACAATTTGTAGAGTGGTAGAGAATGTAGGACACCATCATGACGTGCATATATCTACGTGGTACACAGGAGTCCTCAACAAAAATTCCCTCACCGATGGAAAACAATAAAGACACGTGTGAAAAGCAAGGCAAAAGTGGCAGTTTTTGCATTATCAGGTTTATGAGGCTGAAGTGAGGTAATATTATAGGGAATTGCACAAGGTGCAATTTTATGCCATAACATAAACTTTAAGCATCGTATTAATGGTTGTATGGGTTCTTCATATTTCACTAATAAAAATGCCTTTAAATCCATGACCTTGGAATAAATAATGATTTTGAGGTGGGAGAATATGATTGTGTAGTTTTAGGGTCTTATTGGGTCATCTAATGAAGAGGTGGAAATGAATAGTATAAAATATGGAGTTTCAAAATTTTGAGGATCGAGAATACCACATAACCTATACCATTGTTGGGGAGTTGGGGACTAAGAGTATGACATACTTTATACAAATAGAAAGTAGATCAAATAATCCAAGAGGATACATAAAGGAAAGTATCAAGGAGTTGAGGATCAAAGATTCCAAGGAATTCATCCCTTAAGGAATATAAATTAGGATAAATTAAAAATCAACGATCCTAATGAAATATGATGGAACCTGCAAGAAATTTTTATGTTCCATCTCAAATCCTTGTTACATTTGAATGTTGGTCTAGTATATGATGGCTTAGGGTTCTGCTTATCATCACTGTTGAGGGGTTTTATTCCATTGTTGACTTCCTATTGCCCATTGTCGGTCACTTTAAAACATCTTAAGTCATTCACTGTCATTGGGTAACCAGTCCCCCATGCCTAGGTCTAAGTCTCTTAATTTTTATAAGGTTAAGTAAAGAGCCTTTTTGGCCTGTACATCCTTTGCATTTTATGACTTAGGAGTGTTTGAGCCCTTTCTATCATATCATCCTAAAGGGTCCCCTTCATTAGAACAAATTATGAGCACATGCCTAAAGGTTTTCACTTACATCTCATCGGCCATTTAGCTCATCACTAATTACTTCAAGAGTGAAAGTTTCAAATAGTCATGATCGATGAGTGGTATTTCTTTGATTTCGCTCATCATGAATAGTTGTTGGAGCTCTTGATATCAATGCGCGATGAGTGATGTTCCTTTTCTTGTTGAAGGATTGCCTATCGCTAATGGATTTTGAGCCTTGAATATTGTAATAACAATAAGTGATGGCCTTCGGCCTTATGTTCTTATCTTCATCTCTCATCGTGGATGGCCATGAAACGGTAAGTTTCAAAACAATCATGAGCGATGTGATGGGTTTCCCGTGCATCGTGTATCACAGATATGTTTTAAATGATAAGTTCTATATTAGAGATACGCGATACACAATGTCACTATATAGATCTCTCATCACTAATTTCTTGCAAACTGTATGAGGAGAATTAGCGATGAGCGATGGCCTATTGCTTTTGTATTTTATCACTCATCACAGATTCTTTCCAAGGCTTAAGTTTCAAAACAATGATGAGCGATGAGATTCTCTGAAAGGTTTCTTTCACTAATTTGAAAATATCTTATGTGTGATGCCTTTTGTATCATTGATTTTCATGCAAGTGTATGTGTCTTAACCTGGCATCTTTGATGTATCTCCCATCGCTAATTGGATCCAAGGTGTGAAGTTTGAATTAGCGATGTGCAATGGGAAAATGAACGTGATCAAGGACATGCCACAAATCCAAGCGCTGAGATTTCATCTCATGGATGCTTACATCGCTGATGAAGCTGATGATGGACGAGATGCATCAGTGATAGTTAACGATTATTGCTGGAAAGAGGTGATGTGGCAGAATCCTGAGGACATCGTAAAAAAGAAAAAAGGAAAGTAGTGAGATGAATGGAGAACCGTTGATGTGGTTTTAAAACAAGATGATCCAACAAACTGAACTTCATCATAGTAATACTCTCATCGCTGATTATTGTTGAAAATGGAGGTAATTATGTATCTTAATACTTTGTAAAACTATTATACTGTAGATTTAATTAAGTGTTCTTTGTTATAATTTATTTGTGGATGATTATCTATTTAGATTCATTTTACCATTTGTAGAAGTAGACAAAAGATTGTAGAAGAATAAGACCAGAAGATAGAAGTGACACAACATATACTATGGAGAAACCCTTTTGAGAAAAAAACTCCACCACCAAAATCAACAGTGCTTGTATTATTTAACCTTAGAATAAGATTACAATAATTCTTTATCAATCCTTGCTTGAGATGCTTCTTTTTCCTTCAACAATTCTTCTTCACAACCTGAATAAACTTTGATCGAACCCTCTTCGGCTTGCTGCAATTTATAGACAATAATGAGCCTTGTAAACTCCAAAGAGTTTACAATTACAAAGCACAAAGTTTATCTCACAAAACCTACACCTATTCTTTGCAAGTAGAGTTCTTCTATGAAAAACAATGTCAAACCAAGTCCTTCATCAATTTGGGCGTCCAAAACTGAAGTCCTAACTCAACGTTGATTACAAAGATATCTTGTAATCTTCTCCTCAAAGTTGGCGCCCAAGAATGGGCCCACTTAACTCAGCCTTATAAAATATCTTATCATGCAAAAGTGTTAACTCTGAGATGCCAACTTGAGCACCCAAGGTGGGTCCAAGTCAATCTCTATTAACTGAAACATATATATCCACCATTCATGCAAATATCATGCATGATTGATCATCCCTACTTAATTGAATGTATCACCTATTATCTGTCATGCAACTTAAGTCATTAGTCATGAATTCCAAGTCAACTAAAGTCAACTAGCATTCAACTGAAACTAACTACATACAACTGAAGATAACTGAACCATAATTGAACTGAACTAATACTGAACTAAATTGAACTGAACTTCATGCATGTAAACATCAATCCCTAACTTCTAGGATCTTTACATGCATTACTGAAGTTTTATCTTTCTCCAAACAGTTAACTTAACTCAAGGTGAGTTCCACCTTCCATGTGGGTGCCCCATGTGCTCCTATTTTGTAGGAGCTCTTATTGGGCGTCCCCACATGTTCCTATCATTTAGAATTAATTACAAATGTCAATTTACATGTTCATTTCATTCAAATTTAATCTCTTTCTAATCCTAGTGTTGGGGAACACTTTCTAAGGACTTAGGAGATACATGAAATAATGTTTAGGATTTCAATTAAATGACATCCTATTCCCAACATTCTCCCACTTGACATTATACATTGCAATTATTCTAAACAAGGAATCATTATTATAAATCAAGTACAGGACTCAAGGCCAATGGCCTTCCTGCACCAACTAATCAATCCATGCCAACTTCAAATGCAACCTGCATAATCATGAAGCTCCAATCAAATGATTAATACTCAAAACTAAGAGAACTTATCTCTAAGAATTGGTTTCATAAGATAATCTACAACATTAATCAAAGTGTCAACTTTCTCAATTAATGCCTTCCCACTCTCAACCATTTCTCACACAAAGTGATACTAAACATTAACATGCTTAGTACGAGCATGATACATAGGATTTTTGGCTAAACAAATAGCATTCTAACTATCACATTCAAGTTTAACTTAATTGCAATTAAAACCAATACCTTTCCCAAGTCTCTATAACCAAACTGCCTCTTTGGAGGCATGTGAAACCACTGAGTGTGTTGAACTCACGTCCAACCACGATGTAGGCTTCTCGGTCTTTACTATTGAAAAATATTTTCTTACAACTAACCATTCCAACATATATCTCTTACCATAAGAGAACTCAAGCCTCACCTATTTCTCCAACTATCCATGAGGACCTATAACCAACCAATCCATGCCAAACTCCAAATGCAACATAGCACTATCATGAAGTAATAAAGCAAATGATTAATGTACCCAATACATAAGAGAACTACACAAGATCAATTTCAAAGCTCCAATCATGAATCAGGAACATAAACATGACAACATTATCTAACCATCTCCTCCAAGGAGATCACATGCATCATAACATACATAAACATCCTAGTCTTAAGAGAACAAGTACCATGCCAAACTCTAAACGTGTATTAAGAGTAAACTATGACATAATAGCAACCACGCTAAACCAAGAAAAAACATATCCCCAATCTCATGAAGATAACCTTACCAATGATGCATCCATGTCATTGTCGACAACTCCCACTAAACCATGGTACGAGCTACACATGACATCATTACTACCATCCTCTTCATGAAGATCACTTTTTAACATCAAGAAAAGAGTCATCACTTAACATTTTTACAAAAAATGATCAATTCATGATTACCGTCATCTGAGGATTCCTTTGTAGAAGAATCATAACTCTTTTTCTTGTTCTTACAATCCTTCTTCACGTGTCCTAGTTTCCCACAGTTCCAACACTTTACCTTACTCTGTCCTTCGTACTTACCCTTCCCTTCCTTGTATCCCTCAAGTTCCTTTTTCTCAGGCCTACCTTTTACAAACAAGGCATCTTGGATTTTCGTTTTAGACTTGCTCCTCATCTCTTCTAATAGAAGAGTAGGAATTATATTGTTCATCTTCGGATCTGCACCACTACCACTGATAGCAACAATTAGATTTTCCCAAGACTCTGGTAAAGAACAAAGTAACAAAATGCATTTATCTTCATCTTGCTAATTGACTTAGAATCAAATTAAAAGCAATAAAATGATTTGCAACAAAATCACCATATTTCTTCTTTAAAGAATACAATTGTCTTTTCAGATATAATTTATTAGTAAGACTTTTGGTTTGATAGATATCACCTATTCTCTTCCACAACTTATATGTAGTAGTTTCATCTGAAACATTCAAGTGAACAACATCAACAAGACATAATCTTATGGTCCCTCTTACCTTCTTATCAAGCTTAGCCCAAACCTCATTTGACATTGTTGTATGTGACTTTGTCTCATTACCAGCAGCTAACCACTGATCTCTCTCTTCAAGGAGATCCTCCATTTTTAGTTTCCACATCTCATAATTAGATCCATCAATATCTAAACGAGAATTAGAACTCATTGTAACAAACTTATTTTCCAAAATCAGCAATAACACAATAGTAAAAGCTCCCACTACAGCCAAAAAAACTTCAAACTGTTAAGAGAAAGGCATCTAAAACTCTACCCCAACTGTTAGCTCTGATACCAAATGTTGAAAATGGAGGTAATTATGTAGCTTAATACTTTGTAAAACTATTATACTGTAGATCTAATTAAGTGTTCTTTGTTACAATTAATTAGATCTATAGTATAATAGTTTTACAAAGTATTAAGCTACGTAATTACCTCCATTTTCAACATTCAACTAACTGCAGCTCCAAACAGCAAACACATAGCCACTTGTTGACCTCTAACTGTCCAGTATCTACTGAATCAACAAAACCAATATGTCCAATGATCTGATAATCAATGTCATTATCATCATGATATAAAACAGTTTAGATTCCTCGTAAATATCTATCTAAACACAATGTATTTACCAGGGTTAGACATAAACCTATTAAGAACTTCCCATTTGGCTATATCTGGTCTCGATAGACATTGCATACATTAAACTACCAATTGCACTAGCATATGGAATTTCAGATATTTTCATAATCAAAATCAGATTTAGATCATGTCTAAACTTAACTTCATGCCAATTGGTAAAGGAATATTTTGAAACGGTTTAACATGCAAGACAATAAACCAATTAATATTCCTTTACCAGTTGGCACGAAGTTAAGTTTAGACATGAGTCCTCAATCTAATTTTGATTATGGGGAAATGTCTGAAATTCCATATGCTAGTGCAATTGGTAGTTTAATGTATGCAATATTCTATGAGACCAGATATAGCCCAAGTTGTGGGAGTTCTCAATAGGTTTATGTCTAACCTTGGTAAAGAACATTGGAATTATGTTAAGATGGTGTTTAGATATTTACGAGGTACTTCCAATTACTATTTGATTTATCATGGTTCTAATGACATTGATATTATGCATAGATCATTGGACATACAGGGTTTTGTTGATTCAGATTGGGCAGGAGATCTGGACAGTCAAAGGTCGACAAGTGGCTATGTGTTTACTTTGTTTGGAGCTGCGGTTAGTTGAATGTTGAAAATGGAGGTAATTATGTAGCTTAATACTTTGTAAAACTATTATATTGTAGATCTAATTAATTGTAACAAAGAACACTTAATTAGATCTATAGTATAATAGTTTTACAGAGTATTAAGCTACATAATTACCTCCATTTTCAACATTTGGTATCAGAGCTAACGGTTGGGGTAGAGTTTGGGATGCCTTTCTCTTAACAGTTTAAAGGTTTTTTGGCTATAGTGGGAGCTTTTACTATTGTGTTATTGCTGATTTTGGAAAATAAGTTTGTTACAATGAGTTTTAATTCAATAGTAAAAGCTCCCACTATAGCCAAAAAACCTTCAAACTATTAAGAGAAATGCGTCCCAAACTCTACCCCAACTATTAGCTCTGATACCAAATGTTGAAAATGGAGGTAATTATGTAGCTTAATACTTTGTAAAACTATTATACTATAGATCTAATTAAGTGTTCATTGTTGCAATTTCTTTGTGATGATTATCTGTTTAAATTCATTTTACCATTTGTAGAAGTAGACAAAAGGTTGTAGAAGAATAAGACCAGAAGATAGAAGTGACACAACATATACTGTGGAGAAACCTTTTCAAGAAAAAACTCCACCACTAGAATCAATAGTCCTTGTATTATTTAACCTTAGAATAAGATTACAATAATTCTTTACCAATCCTTGCTTGAGATGCTTCTTTTTCCTTCAACAACTCTTCTTCACAACCTACAATAAACTTTGATCGAACTCTCTTCAAGTTGCCACAATTTATAGAAAACAATGAGCCTTGTAAACTCCAAAGAGTTTACAATCACAAAGTACAAATCTTATCTCACAAAACCTACACCTATTATTTGCAAGTATAGTTCTTTCATTAAAAAAATGTCAAACCAAGCCCTTCATCAATTTGGGCATCAAAAACTAAGTCCTAACTCAACGTTGATTACAAAGATATATTGTAAACTTCTCCTCAAAGTTGGCACCCAAGAATGGGCCCACTTAACTTAGCCTTATAAAATATCTTGTCATGCAAAAGTGTTAACTCCAAGATGCCAACTTGGGCACCCAAGGTGGGTCCAAGTCAATCTCTGTTAACTGAAACATATCTATCCACCATTCATGCAAATATCATGCATGATTGATCATCCCCACTTAACTAAATATATCACCTGTTATGTGTCATGCAACTCAAGTCATTAGTCATGCATTCCAAGTCAACTGAAGTCAACTAGCATTCAACTAAAACTAACTACATGCAACTGAAGGTAACTAAACCATAACTGAATTGAATTGAATTGAATTGAACTGAACTTCATGCATGTAAACATCAATCCCTAACTTCTAGGATCTTTGCATGCATTACTAAAGTTTTATCTTTCTCTAAACAATTAACTTAACTCAAGGTGAGTTCCACCTTCCATGTGGGTGCCCCATGTGCTCCTATTTTGTAGGAGCTCTTCTTAGGTGTCCCCACATGTTCCTATCATTTAGAATTAATTACAAATATCAATTTACATGTTCATTTCATTCGAATTTAATCTCTTTCTAATCCTAGTTTTGGGGAACACTTTCCAAGGACTTAGGAGATACATGAAATAATGTTCGGGATTGAAATTAAATGGAATCCTATTTCCAACAATTGCACCCCAAAATTTGGGGGGAGGCCAGCGATGAGCGATGAAGTATGCAAGGAACAATTCTCTCCAAAACACTAGTCTTATGTACTTGGCCGATATTAATGAAGAAGCACAGATTGATTTGGCAATGCATGTTAATTGTCAGATTGTGTATCATTAATCAAGATTAAGGAAAAATGTGGCAGCATTTGAGGTGGCATCTTTGTTTTCTAGGAACAAGTTGCTAATGGCTGAAAAAAGATGCTCATGATTGCCATAGATGAAGTTTTAAATGCTTTAAGATTGACAACCCAGATTCAAAGCCAAACTACTAAGTTATCAACTCGCTCATGCGAGGAGTTCTTGAATCATTAATTTTTGCATGCACCGAATTGTCTATTTAATGCAGATTGATCATTGTTCATTTTCACCATCTTTCCAATTTGTAGTGAATGTGAGGTGTGGGATAGTGAAGAAGTGTAAAGGTGTTAGTTCTCCCTAGGTTGAGTAGTGAACGTTCTTGTCCTGGGTGAGTTAGTATTCAATTGGGTTCTTTGTTGTTCATGATCTATTTTGTTTAGGAATTCCTTTTATGGTACTAGGTGCAATTGTCTAGGTTTGTAGGTGTGTTTCCCTACAGCTTTGATTTAGAGTCTTTTGAATTGTCAATTTTTGCTCGTTCTAGAGATGGGAAAAATTGGTGTGCCAATTCAGTTCGTTAGAAGGTCTAGTCAACTTAATGTGTTTGAGTGTTATGAGGATATGTCTGTAACTGAGCAAGCAAACTAGGCATCCCCTGAGGTTTCAAAGGGTAAGAGGAGGGCTCGAGGTCACAAGAAGAAAGCAATTGTCCAAAGTACCTACAACTTGAGAAACATGACCATTCCAAAAGAAATGGTCAAGTTTAAGGGCAAGGAGTTAGCTCCGCCAGCGAAGAAGGCCAGGAAAAAAGACAAGGGTCATAGGGCCTGCCTGGGAAAACATAATTCTCCCATTGTGCTCTCTAATAGTCCTTTGGATGTTGAAGTTGACACTAACTCGGGATATGGCTAATATCTTCTCTCTCTGGTGCCATATGGGAGCTCTGATGATGATGTGGTAATGGTTCCTCCAATTTCATCATGAACAAGGAGTGGTCGAGCATTCTCTGATGTTGACGAATTAGAATAGGCTCTTCTCCTTGTTTTTGTTTTTGATGAAACCATGGTCTTTGCATAGGATGTATTTGTTTTAATATATCTGTGGTTGGTCTTTTACTCTTCCATGTTGATGTGGAGGTCCTCTAGCTAATATGATACAAAATATTTTTTGTTCAACATGGACGTGGTGACAACGACTAATGGTATCTTGCACATGTGTTGTCTTTTGTCCTCCCCTTTTCTTAAATGATTGCATAAAACCACCTAGGGATCTTTTCGAGGAAGCTGTTGAAATTAGGTTTTTGAAATGAAATGAAATTGTAACTCAACCAAATGCTTGTTGCTCCCCTACTTATAAAGGGGATTTCATGGCTGAAGTAGGAGAGTTCAAAAAATTTGAGTCCAAGAAAGGTCTAGGTGAAAGCTATGCTCAAGGAGCAAATAGAATGTAAATAGATAGATTAGTGAATATATCAGAAGCCAGTCTAGGGAATAAGTTATATTGTATGATGATCTTAAATATAGTTTTACAAAGCAATATTAGTAATGAAAGAGAATATTAGTTCTAAAATATTGCTCTCCTATGTATTTTCTTGCAAATTATGAATGAAATTGTTAGTTATAATTTCATTTGTCTTCTGTCATTTGCACTAAATGAATGGGTTTGTTTGTGCTTCAATTAAATGAGTTGATTTAATGCTAAAACAAGACCATTGGTTTGTAGGAAAAGGATATAGGATTTGGTAAGGAAGCAATGTTTTAAAATGCAAAGAGTTGGGTGTTGCAAAGTAGCATATTGATAGTCCATTGATTACTGATGTTCAATTATAGTTGTATTACTGATTGATTGCAAATTATGACTCCATTATTCCCTCAGATAGGGCACTAGTTTTTCTATTAGTTTATCTTGTGGTTGACTAAGCTAGTAATGAATCTGGCCTAAGATTCAAAATGGAAATGAATTCATAAAATACTTTAAATTACACCACACCAACCTTCAGTATTAGCGTATTCCCTGAAAAAAATAGCAATTTCATAAGAGGTCTTCCAAGCCTTAGATGATGTTGGTTTCTAGAGGAATACATCTATGTATGGAAATACTCTTGATCAAGTAGGGACATTATGAGCATAAATAAGATTACCCTCTTGGGTCTCACATAGCCCGAAGAGAAGTGAGGTACTGAATGCTTCACTTAAGTGTTGGCCAATCCTCAACCTTTCTATTAATTGAGTTATGACATATTCATAGGCAAGGATTGAGATTAAGTTTGGTTCTAAAAAAAACCAACAAAATACATTGTGAAAAGTGATAGGGATTAGAGTTTAATACCAAGAAAAAGTTACCTCAAGTAATAGATGGTTAAAAATTTGGATTTAAAAGGTAACTTGGTGATGGGGTCATTGTAATCCTCATCATTTAATTTATCAATCCAAGGTGGTGTCCATGGCTATATGCAAGAGAGAAAGTAGAAAACTTGCTTGACAGTCAATTCTACTTGCAGAAATAAATCCTATTTGCATGAAAGTAAAGTTGCATGAAAGGGAACTAATCTTAAATCCTATTTTCATGAAAGAGAACTAATCTAAGGAACAATTTCATGAATTTAAAAGGCTAAAATAATTGACACTTGTTGGAAATGAAAATCTTGCTTGAATTCAAATTTATTGTAGAAAGTTGAAAATACATTGCTAGAAATGAAACTAAAACTATCATATTTCCTCAGGCTAAAACAAGCCTTTCTAATCCCCTCATTTTGATCAAATGATTACATTTTATTTATAGAATTAATATTCTATATCAATCCACTAAGAATGTGGATCCAAGATCCTATTTTTGAGGGGTCGTTTATAAAACTTTAAGAAACTTGAAGTTGTTGTCCTCCATTACGCCACTTTTGTCTCAGTCATTTTCTGACGCTTACTGCTCCTTCCTTGCTACAAATCATGCCAAATTCTCAAAATTATTTTTAGATCTTCAAATCTTGTTTCCAGATCATTTTAAATTTTTGAATTTTGTTTAGAAACGAGGGAGATATCGTTGTTTTACTGAGACTGTGTTTTTGACTATTTCTGAATGCCTAATTTTTATGAAGTCTTCAATTCTCCATGTGAATGAAGGAATTATTCTTCACTTTTCTTGCCAAAATTATTGATCATTAACATGAATAACATGGTATAATCATGCAACAACATTTTATTAATGTGGTAGCTTGAGTTATCTTTGGTGGAAGAAGGAACAATGAAATGTAATACTGTGAGAGATCTTTGAACTTAACATGAAACAAATACTCATCCCATTAATTTTGGAATGATTGATGCTCCATGATTTTGCATGAAATTAGGAGTCTTCTAGGAGTCTTCTCTATCTTCTCATTACTTCTTCAAATCCTTCTAAAGCTTTCAGGAGTTAACTGCTTCAAGTGTTTGGATGGAGCTCTCTACTGCAAGTGTCTATGAAGCTTCTTCTTCCCATGAGTTATTTAATAACTCATTTATCTGCATTATATCATCTTAAAAACTTCATGGAGACATATTAGAGGCAATTTTAATCACATTTAATTACTAAAAATAAATCAAACACTTACTTTATATTCTACTTTAAACAAGCTAAAGAACTTTCAATCATCACTCAAATCCACTTTTAACATTAATGCATTAAGAAGAAATAGATGATTTTCTTTGATAAAATATGAGACAATTTATGGTCTCATCACTTGGTGTAAAGTATCAAGGAGTCAAGGTCCAAATGAAAGGCATGCAATTGAGATAAATTTTGAAACTCCGACAAAAGAAAAAGAAAGCAATGGTTGGAATAAAATAATGACGGGAAGGAGAACTCTAAAATTCTAATAAGAAAATGGAACAAGGGCAGGGAATGAATGAAAAGTATTATTGAATTGGAAAGTCTTATATCTCAATTGGAACTAAGGAAACATTAGAGTTGGGAGGAAAGGCATGCTAGGAAGGAACATTGTGAAACTTTGACAAGCATAATATTTATAAAATTAAATATAAATCCACACGTAGAACTTGTTAGAACCTTTGCAACTTCTAACACATGATAGGTACATGCAGGTGATGAAGAATAACATGTATGCAAAATTTGACCAAAGGATACCAATTATGAAACATCTCATATTGATTATCTATGATGAATAAAATAAGGCCAAAATGTGTGGGAGTAATATGACTTTAATAAAAAAAAGGCATGATCAAATGGGATGCCAATAAAGGCAATGATGTATCTTTTGTAACATTTTTTTCACTTTTATGTTCTTTAGGTACCCTTATTTCTATTGTGATGTTCATTAGAGCCTTAGGGTTAACCATAATACCACCACATGATTTAAATTGTTTATGATCATTTACATACAATTTTATCTTGATTGTCATCATATAAATGATAACTTCATCTATGGATTATCTTTAATTTTTTACTATAATTATTATTATTACTAAAATTATCATTAGGTTGATCCCCATCATCTAGTTCTTGATTATATTCACTATGTTCAATTATTAAGGATGCATCTTTATGATTATAAATATTTTAACTTGAATCATGTTGTTGTCAACAAGATCTTTAAGTTTATGATTTAGTGTAACACTTACCCATGGTATGTTCATATTTCAAATGATAATCATAAAAATGATAGCTTTGAAGTGCAATGAGATACTTTTAGATGTATTAATTACTTTGATGGAAGGCAATATAGTAAGTTAGTTTTGCAATAATTGTTGTATAAACACTAATGTTAAGGAAGTAAAAAATTGCAATGAACTTTATATACTCTTTAGTTTTAATCAAATGATGTTTTCATGATGATAATTGATAGTATTGGAATTTTAAAATCACTCTCAATGCCTCTATTTATAAAAATGACTTTATTTATAACTCTTGGCAATGAGGGGAAGTTCTAGAGTTGCTATAGTGAATGAGATCAACTTTCTAACAATAGTAGCTCACAAAGGTACACTAGTACAAAATTTAGAAAATGAGCTACATGATTTAGAACTCTTTTTCTTGGATGATGGATAAAATAATATTGATAAATATATGTTAGAGCTCCCTTTTTGATAGTTTGAAAACTACTTTTTTAACATAGTTTGAAATCTTAGCACCTAATTATTGATCATGCCTTGTTTTCATTATGTCAATTGTACATATCTTTTAGGTACTAGGTAAGTCCCCAAAGGAATCAATTGAATCATGGGGTAATAATAAAACCGAGAAAGTACATAATCCTTAATGTTTGTGTAAAAAAATTATCAATCATGTGATAATCATAAATGTATTCTAAACAAGTTAAACTAAAGGAACATATGTAAGCTAATTCCAATTTATAAAAAATAGTTTCCACAAATTAATTAGGTAAGGGATAACTCAATAGGTCATATATTAATAGATTATGTTGTAATTCCCATGTTATATCCTTTGTATGATATTGTTGCAAATCATGTCCATCTTTTACAAATCACTCGTGATGGTGGCAAGTAGGTTAGGTAGTGTAAGGATTATCAAGGAAGGAATGTTAGACATACAACTCACATGGATGGACAAAAAAGAAGTGGTAGAGATGAATTAGGCACATCTAATCAAAAGAGGAGTATGAATGGGATAAGACATGGGGTCTATTTGGGTTGAGCTAGGTATAAAAATGATTGTGGAAGGAAAGGGAAAGTGTTGAACAACACAGGGGACAAAAGAAGAATTATTGCAAGCCAAATTAATAAGAAGGATAAGAGTAAACATGGAGGGTGATGTGGATATCAAAGGAAACTTATGAGAAGTAGAAATAAGACCTAGAGATTGAGAAAGGGATGAGAAAGTATAACACACTATATGAGAATATTTTGTATCATCAATAACATTTCCTATTTCCTTTTATTTATTTGTCATGTTTAAGAGTGGATAAATATGTGATGGATTATTCATCAATGTCTTGGACATCATCTTTAATTGAGAATAATAAAAAATATAAGATATTCCCACAAGGGTCTTCTTTATGCATGTATAGAAGCCATGTATTTGTTCATTTTGGTCAATGAGATATAAAAATGAAACAACATGATAATAATGTAAATCTATGAGATGACATAAAATATTTCATAGGAAAATCACTATAAGCATCTAAAAAATTTCTATCAAAATAAATTCACGAGGTCTCCTAAGGAATGATCACTAGAGGTTAAAAGATTGGAACCACTATATTGGCATGCTTTAGGGCCAAGGGTAAAATTATCTATCAAAGCATGTGAACAAGGATGGAATGATATATATGCATGCTCTAGGGCGAAGAGTAAAATTATATATCAAAGCATGTGAATACAGATGGAATGATATATAGTAATTGCTACATGAATTAAACCATTTCATTGCTCTACCAATTAAAGCATCTCCAAAAGTATGCATAAGGTATCATCACGTGTATATGATCACAACATGGATAAAAATTATCTAAAATGTAGTGTTGTATCTTTATTTCTACTAAATGTATTTATAGTTGATTCTCTAAAAATATGTGCATCATGAATAATCATAAATAAAATCATCATGAAATAATCAACCATTAATAAAATTGCACGAGGAAGAGGATAGAGTTTGTTCATCAATTAAGTGTCGACAAGATTGTCACTAGATAAATCACTAATAGACTATGAATCCAAAGATATAGAGGAAGGACTATCACAAATTTATAATGGCTATCATTATTAAGTGCAATAAGATTGTGAATAGTTGAAAAAGATGGGGTATCACTATCCTTGGATGTATCAATATAATAAATGGATGTATTAAGGGCAAACTAAATATCATATGTCATAAAGGAAATAGATCATTATCATAAATCATATTGGCGAAATTAGTGAGCTTGTTTAGAATGAAAGAGAAAGTACACATGGTTAATATCTAGCAATAGAAGTCACACAAGGGGGAATTGGTAATATGCAAACCACTAAAAGGGATTAAAATTTGGGTAAGGAAAATAAACATGTGAGAGGTAATTTGATCTATAGATTAATAAGAAAATTAAGGCAATCAATATGAAATTTAAAAAAATAAAAAACAACCCAAATGGATAAGCATGAACATTACAAATTTCAATGTTATTAAATTTCCACAATCCATAATAATATCAATAGTTGTTTCTGGATTCGATTGTGTGTAAGATTTTTGAATCAATGTTTCGAATCACACTTCGTGATCCATTATCAGGATAGAGATCTCAAGGATATGAAAAATTGGTTTGTTGTAGACCCAACAGGTATAAAAAGAGGAACAAACCAATTTTGGGTATGCAACAAACCAATTTTTCATATCCTTGAGCTCTCTATCCTGATGATGGATCACAGAGTGTGATTTGAAACATTGATTCAAAAAGCTTACACACAATTGAATCCAAAAACAACTATTGACATTACAAATTTACCAGAATGTAAAAAATTAAACACACCTAAATTGATTTAGCAAGTCTAATGGGAGTGATAAACAATCAATATAATTTAGACCCAAAGTTAATTAAATATATTTTTTATCCAAGACATTAAGAGTTGGATAAATAAATAATGAATGAAAATGAGAGAGATTAAAGTCTAATATGATAAAAAAATGGAACTAGATTTAGAATTAGAGACTTGAGATGGTTGCTAAGCTTTGGGACAACATTATGCTTACAAGTGGGTCCAAGTGATGTGATTTTTCTCGATGATAAAATTTTATTTTAATATCCATAGAAAAGATTTGCTTGGATGTACACCTACATTTTAAAAACTTGTGGTGGTGCTAAGAAGCACTTTTGATATCTTGTTATGTATAAAGGGAAGTGTGAAACTTCCTTGCTATTAGTTAGGCCCATATGATTGATTCAACTAGTTTGAAATAGAGAAACACATAAATTTGAATGTTGAAGTCTTATTGTAACTATGTTTGGTTCAATTGATATTGATGCCATTAAGTTTTAGATGTGTACAATTAAATACAAAAAATGTGAGATGTCACTAATCTATAATTGATAATGAAAACTTACAGTCCTATGATGGTATCCTTAATAGAGAACCCTATACATGAATTTAAAACTTTTTAGGTTGCACATCAATGGGTAACAATCATTTTATTAGATTGTTGCCCTTAGAATTAGAAAATTTGAACGTGGAAATTCACATACTATATTATGTGTGAAATCTAATCTAAGAAGAAGGCTATGGGAACTAATTTTTTAATTCAAATAAATTCTAAAGAAAAAAAAACAACAAATATTGCTCCAAAAAAGAGCACCAACAATAAAATTTAATAGTCTAAAGGCCAAATAGAGCCCTAAATCTAACTTGAGAAAACATCACCAAGTTGGAATACAAAATGCCCAACAACCAAAAGAAGAGAAATACTAGAATATTGGTCTTGCAATAAGAAAATTTTCTTAGATACAATAATATAATAATTGAGATCCCCAAAAACACATCTCTAACATAAATCATGAAAACAAGAAGACTAAAAGTACCAAAATTATTGATATTTTTTTACATGTAGAAGGAAGCAACAACAAACTACTCTTTTGTCCTAGTGCAAATTTAATAGTGAATTTGAATATATCAAACTAAAAATTGGATTAATAGTAGAAAAAATAAAATTTCCCAACAAAGAAATTTAGGACACCATCATGTTCATTGATTACTCATTCCATAAATCTACAAATTCACTAGGTTCTAGCTTGATCTCATGTTTGTTGTACCTGAAATTAAATTTTTGCTTCAATAAGGCATTTTGATTAAAATGGTCTAAATCTTGTAAAATTATCATCAAAAGTCAGTTTTAGGTCAAACAAAGCATGGATTTTGTGGGTTTACTACCTAGAAGATACTAGAAAATTTTGAAAATTAGGGTTTTAGGCCTTGTTTTTAGGAAAAACCCTAAAAATAGGTTCTTTCCAAAAATGGTTGAAAATAATTTTGATTGGCTTATTTCACTTCACGATCACATTGGCCAAGTTAGAATCAAGAAAAAAATCAAATTTTCTCTGGTGGGTCTACTTCACTTTTTTAGGAGAAAAGCTAGGACCTTTGTACTCAAAATGGTTGATGGCCAGATACCAAGTGTCAAAATCTGAGCCTCAAACACATCATAGATGATTCTACGATGAAATATGCTCCGCAATGGAGGGGATTTTCAAAAGGTGAAAAATGCAAAAAATATTCTAAGTCTGAAAACACTACACCTTGCTACAACGGAGATGCCTTTGCAGTTAATGCCTAAGTCAACTTTGTAGTGTTCGTACATGCAAAATGGTGAATGCAATCACAACAATGAATGTGTTTGCATCATCGACAATGATGATCAAACCAGTCAAGATACACGATAAACACAAAGTGCAAAGAGGTGAGAATCTTCAAGAAAATAATGAAGTTGTAGCCAAAAGTGCCCCTATTGGCCAAGGGCGCCCATGAATTAAAGAGGCCAACTGCAGTTGTTGTGAATTGTGAAAATAATCATCCTCTTTAGAATTTTGTTGGCTTTCCAACACATCGTCAAGCAAGTTCACCAAATTCACCAATCATCAGCAAACAAAGATAAAGACAAAAGATGTTGGAAGCAAGTATCATAAAAAATGGTAGTCAAACAAGGGAAAAAATGCCCTTGTAGCCCAAGGGTGCCCAAGAATGAAAGATATCAAATGCCAGTCTATGGATTGGCAACCTCCAGATGATTTCCTCTGATTCAACCCAACTTCATGATGGATCCTCTAGGTAGTTCACAAGATATATCAGACAACAATGGTCGCTGATCTAGCAAGCATGTAAAACGAAGGATGAAATGCAAGTCAAAAGGTCAAATGTATCCATGCAGGCTAGGGGTGCCTAGACTTTTGGTCAACCATATGAGATTTTCGATAGTTGTCTTCTTCAAGAGATTTGCTTAGAATCCTTCTAGCTACGTGATGAATCTAGTGGCCAACTCTTGGGACCTGTCAAACACCCGTGAATGAAGATCAAGCATAAAACACCAAATATGAAAGCAAGTTGAAAAACATGAAAATTTGGTTAAGTGTTGAGAAAAATGCACCCTTCTTAGAAAGGTGCCCAACTTTCTGAGGCCTCAGATGCAACTTTCTGACTTTATAACTCCCAAGAACATCTCTTCAAAGTTGTTCAATCTTAATGATGAGATCATTAGCATGAACATCAGAGTAGTCAAACTCTCGATAACAAGGGTCAAAATGGCGCATTTCGTCAAAGGCTACAAATTGCAAAATGTATCTCAGAGACCCAATTGCACCCTTGTAGGCTAGGGGTGCCCTTGAATTTGAGCTTCTTAAATAAACCTTCAGGCGTTACAATACCAGTCATTCTTTCTAGAATTGAACTCATTTTTTTGTTCCATATCTCAACATGTTTGCAAGAGTCACCAGTCACCTACAACTATAGATTGAAGCTCGGAGGGTCAAATTGGAGGAGTTGAAAAGCATTCAAAAAATGGTTGTCTGGTGGAAAAAGCACCCTTTTGGCAAAAGGCACCCAAAATTTCAAGCCATCGGAACTAGTTTATGAGGTTTGCAACTCCTAGCAACATCTTTTCAGACTTGTTCCAACTTCATGATGAATATATCAACTTAGCTTCAAGATCAAATGAGCAATGGGAATTTAGGGTCAAATAGAGGCATTTCATCACAAAAAATGATGAAATTCTTCAAAAAAAATCTAACTCCCAGACTTGCAATGCCTAAACTCAAAGGTGGGCCCAATTTGACTATCAATTAACAATTTTTGAAGATATTTTCAAGCCTAGGCATCCTAAAATTAGAAGATAACTTCAGTTAGCAAGGCATGCACAAAAATTGACTCCTCGATCAAGGTAGCCACCCTAACTGACACTCCCACCTCCTAAAAATTGATATTTATCAATGCTAGGCATAATTTCTCTATTATTTCTTGCAGGTTGAAGCAAAATACAACTATTCTCTCTTCAACATTTTTTTGAAGGATCTACGAAGGCCATTTTTAGTTTTCTTTGTACTCTAGGTTCAAATTGCACAAAGGAATATTTTTCCAAGCTCCACCTTTTCAACACATGCTTTTTAGATTTTCATTAGATTGGATGCATGCATAAGGGGTTATTTTTCAGGGGCAGAATATAACTTCTATCTTCTCACCCTCACATTTCTTCTATCCTTCTATTAGGTTTTCTCACATGCATGGATAAAATTCATTTTTTCATAAAACTGGTCAAGTGGGTTTGTTCAACACAGAATTAGCCACAAAATCCACATGCCATAATTTTATGGGAAAATTGCCCTATTCCCCCCTATTTTTAGGGTTTTTGGAAAAGGTCATCATTTCAAAAAATGGAGAAATTGGGTTTGCTTAGCTCTCAATCAGCAAAAAAACCCATGTGTCAGAATTAGTTGGGAGGAAAAAGCTTCTGAAGCCCCCACTGCCCTCTACAACTTCTGCTTAAAGAAGTCATTACATGTCAAGGAAAACCACTTTTTTTGAATTTATGACGTCGTGGGTTTGTTTAAAAAGATATTCTCTACAAAACCCATGTCTCATAATTTTTCATAAAAATTGCCCCTCGAGAAGCTATTTTTAGCCTCACTGAAAAAGTTGCCTGAACATATTCATGTTTATAGTCAACAATCTAGTTTTTCAATATGCAATTTACTCAAACTAAATTCAAGACCAAATCGGTCTTGATTCACGATTTCATAAGGAAAGCTGACACTGATTTGCATCAAGCACATCTAAAGGGTTAATTCAAACAATTTGACAGGCATAGTCACTCAAAGTCCACATGGTTTCATACCTCGTACAGCTGATAACCTTCCAAGGCTAGTTTAGAGGGTTGAATACCGTTGGAATTCTATGTTTCATGGTTCCATCATGCAACACTCATCCATTGAGAAAAATCAAGAAAAGCATCTGACAAGCTGTCGTTAGGTCCTAACACTTTAGTGAATAAACACATCAATATATTGACCAGGCAGTGTCCAATGACTATATGCAATAGAAGACATCTCAACTTCTCTCTCTCAAGTTTCCTAAACACTAATCAATTGAATAAAATTTCTACATTAAGGGGCCTCTAATCTTGAAAGAAGTAAATCATCTATCTAGAAAGTGGGAAAATGACTCAAACCAGGAAATAGAAAACTAAGAATCTGAAAAGCATTACCACTAAACTAGAAAGCATGGAAACAATTAATCTAAAGAATGCATAAATTGTTGAAGAAGTAAAACATGTAAAGAAATTAGGAAAAAATTATCTAATGTGAAATATAACAAGACAACTACTAATCATAAAACAATTTAACAAAATCAACTGAAGAAAGGTGCTCCAGACATTCAAATGTTAAGCTCAAAAACTATGAACTTAGTTGCAACCTACAAGCTTGACACTGACAGCATAACATATACTCATGAAAGTGAAATTCAATTCAACTATTATCTACTGAAAGGAAATGCAAAATAAGAAATAGAATACTCATCTATCTATCTATAACCCTCGAGTGGCCAGCTCTCAGGTGTGTCTACAGCTACTTCAAATCACATGCACTAGACAAATCTAAGTTACTTCATTCCAAAGACTTCATTCACATCGCTCAATAATTCAAAGAGTGGTGGGAAAACTCATTTTTATTCATATGGTAGTTTTTACTCAAAAGACAGGTTGGCAGCATAATGATAATCTTCTTCTCTATTCGTCATTTGTAATAGCTATATATTTATATGAAAAATGACTAACAAAATCCTATTTTCTAGTCAATAGAGTCTTTTTTAACAAATTTCCAATAATAGAGGGACTTTAAAGCCCATGATATACAATATTAAAGAGGCTCGCATGAGCCATAAAGTTTTTGAAACCAAAAAATAACAAAATTATAAAGACTCAGCCCAAAACGTGTGCTCTTAGAATTCTAGTGCCCACCTACTTGTTTTCAAAAGTATGAAGATCCACATTCATTTCCCTTTGATTGGAATGGTGATGGGGAGTGGTGTTGACTTGCAAAATGCTCAAAGACTAAACCATTAAATCAACATAAATAAGCTTAATTTTCCTAACTTCAAGAAGTAAAGTTTGCACACTTATTCATAAAAAGAAAGCAATTATTTTTCCTAAAGGTAATCAATTGGCAAGGTAATTTTGGCTAAAGGGTTTAGATTTGCATATTGATCCCATTATGTTGATGAGGCTATTTTTACCTCATCATTTCCTCCCCTTCCTAAGTCTGAGCAGGTCCTCCTACTCTTTGGTGTACCCCCTGTCCTTCATTCCTCCTGTTCATCTCCTCGTACTTGGCACTGAGATCATACACATCATCTACCTCTATGTCCAATATCTCTAGGTTCCTCAAGAATCCCTACTGAAAAGTGACTCTTTGTCTCCACCTAGAAAAGTTGTCCTCACTTTGGTCTAGATTGGTATATATTGAAGGAGCTAGTGAAAGAAGCAAGGGAGGTCGATACCTCATACCAATCTAGTTAATCTTTACTTCTTCAAGAATTTTGGCCAAAGCTACTGCTCTTCTGGAGGACCATCTAATGTTAAGAGGTGAAATTATTCTCCTCTTCTTGATATGCATAGGAAGAGGGGTATATCTCTCTTCACATGCATGCCATGTTGGTCCCATTAATTGTGGCCCTTATCCTTGAAAGTGATCATGACACAGCCAGAGGTTGTTATTGTATTTGATCTGTACTTCCTTTTTAAGTCTGACACCCAAAAACTGAACCTTAAAAGAGAAAGGCTTCCTATGAGAGTACCTCATTTGCAACCCTACAGTCTTTTTTGCCTATGCATATTCTCTTGATTTGTCTTGCTAGTGAAGTTGATTTTTCATAGTGGATAGGAATGATCTCAATTCCACTTCTCCCACAAAGAAATTAATAAAGAAATATGTATACTTTTTCTAAGAGTAAGTTGTGAACAAAGAACTCACACAACAAATTTTGTTGTTCAAGGAGTGACTCAACAAATACTTTTACAAATTCCTTGTCATTAGAGTCATGAGGCTAGTTTTGGTGAATTTTTTGCAATTTCCATCTTAGAAGCTGCTCATTAAGAAACATGGAGTACAACTTAGATAGTCTTCTACAAGCTAATAGTAATTCACCAATTTCACAGGCATCCTATTTTCCCCTATATGCCCGATGGAAAGATTCTTTTAGCATTACCAATTCCCTTTTTAACCTATTATTTTCAAATTCCACATCCTTCAAGAGATAGCAATGCTCTATCCATTTCATTAATATTGGGGGAATGCGTACCTGGAACCAGTCTATAACAATAGGTTCAGTTTGTGTCCCCTTTGATTCCATGACTGGTTGAGTGTCACTCTCCTACAGATTTTGTTCTAGCTCCACAATTTTACTCATAGAGGCATTTAATTCAATTTCTTGTCTATTCTTTTCTTCTTCAAAAACACTGAATAATTGCATAAAATTACTTTTCAAATCTTGAATACACTTATCTTTTTCACACAGACCAGCCTGATGTTGCTTACCCTTTTGATTCCATTGTTGAATCTGGTATTGTAGTTGCTCAATAAGCTTGTCTTTTTCCTCCATTTGTGCAGTCAATTTTATAATTTCCAGGTCCCTTTATGTACAATGGCAGTTTGCACCTCAATTTCTTCTTTTTGCTAATTAATTTGTGCTTCGTCATCCTGCAACCTAGCTCTCAATCCCAAATTTTTTTCCTTTAACTTTTCCAATTCCTCATTTTTCTAATTGGATTCTATATCCCATGTGTCCACAGAGAAGGATGCATGAGGAGTTTTCTCATCAGGATGAGGCACATTTTCTTCCTTAGTATCCTCAAGAAGGGATGAGTGAGGCACTTCTACTTTTTCATTAGTATGAGGTACATTTTCTGCCTCAGTGTTCTCATGAAAGGATGAGTAAAGCACTTCTTCTATTTCTTTAGTATTCACAATATGGAGCATATTTTCTTCTTCATTATTCACAGGGTGAGGCATATGTTCTTTAGTATTCACAGGGTGAGGCATATTTCCTTCTTCATTTTCTATAGGTAAGGTGGAGTGAGGAATTTCTCCATCAATATGAGGCATGTCTTCTTCTTCATCAATATCCATAGAGAAGGATGAATGAGGATCTACATGAGGCACTTTTTCCACAAATTCAAGTATATTTCCCAATCTATCAAGAAAAGGAGAGAATCCTCCCACAGGTTCATCTTCCTTTTGCTCTGAATGTGATGATTGTATTTTCTCCCCTTCCCATTCTTCAGGTGATAGGGTTTCCTTATCCTTTTCCCTAGGAAGTTGATCCCCTTGCTCTTTTGCTTCATCTATTTCCTCATTATTAGGTGGACTATCAATTTCTGCTACCTTTATTGGAGTCCCGATCTTCTTTCTTTTTGAAGTACTACCTACATCTTGAGGTTCAGTTTCGTTGGCCCCTAAAGATAGCCTTTTACTCCTTCGTAGAGGAGGAGGAGTTTGAAAAATAACTTTACTTTGTTTCTTTTTCTTTTAAGGAGGCTCCTCTTCTCCTCTGGAATGCATAATTCCCACCCCCCCTCCTGTCTTGGGGTTTGTAATTCATTTGGAAAATTTTTATGGTGCATCATCACTGGGAGATATGGAGATATGTTGGGTTTCAAGGGCATCTAATGCCTCTGAGGAGGGTTCTTCTACAGTCCACCCTTTTTGTTTAGAGGATTCTCCCTCCTCAAGTGACCTTTTTGACTCTTCATTTTCAAATTTCCATAGAAACCTTTGCCACTTCTTTTCTGACTTTTTATGGAAATGGTATTTACATATTAGTTGTATTAGACCATGATGTTTAAGGGGCCCCATCCTAACTTTATACTTTTCCATCATAGAGATGACTAAATGGCAGAGAAAAGCTGGTAAATTTACCCTAAGAGTAGGGTCCTCAATGCCATGGTGTAAATGAGTCAGCAAGTGGAAAGGGGGTCCCACAACTGTAGTCATTTGTCCCTCATAAGTGAAATATCTAATAATCCAGGCTGTAGCAGACCTCCAGGGTTCTGGAATAGACATTCTATGGATTCCCTTATTTTGCCCCTGGTGTTTATGGTCATTACAGGTTGGGGTTCCCCTTCCCTATGGAACAGTTCTATTAAATTTTGATAGGGAACGTGGGTATTTTCATTCAAATGAATTCCCTTATTCTCAAGACCAGAAAGATGAGCAATGATTTTTGTACTTACCCATAATTGTTTGCCATGCACCACGGTCTTCCCATCTGCAATTTTTTTGACGAATTCCTTCACCATCTACTCTATGTACCCTTTAAATTGTTTCACAAAGTCCAACCATCCAACTCTATAGAATAATGCTACTATATTGCTCAATGCCAACAATGGCACTGCAAAAGTTGGCTCAAACTTCTTCTTAGTGCCTCCCATTTTCTTTATCTCCTTGTGAGATTCTGTAAAACTTTAGAATTATCTCCTCATTGAATTGCAGACAGAAAAATATTTTTGCATCGATATACTCAATGGGGAAGGAACTAATTACCAGCTTTCTTGTCACCTTGTTGCATAATTATGACAACCTTAATGGGGAATTACAATTACTATCGTACTCTTAGCAATCGTGTAAAAGGGCACAAGTTTCAAAATTATAAGGAGGAACGGATCATGCCAATTAATTAACCTTTATTCAAAATAAGTACTAACCCTTTAAAATGAATAAATTTGCACATACCTTAAGTCTTTTCATTAGATCAAATGTCACTCACCTGTGCTGATGTAATTGGACAGTCATTAGGTTGGCGAGGGTGGCGGCGGATAATAATGGCATGGATTGGATGGTTGAAGTGATAACGAAAATTATGATGACAAAAGGGTGTCATAATAATCTTATTTATTATGGAAATATTTGGTATGATGTGGTAGAATAATCATAAGGGAGCAGATCTCAAAGCATCATTAAAGGATGGGCATGCGTGGAACTTAGGAAAAATTAAAAAAAACTAGAAAGATGAAATTTACACAAAAATATGGAGCATTACCAAGAATATGCAACTGAAGTAGGGAAGAAGAGAGTTTTGGATCATCATAAAGAGATGTCATCAGAACATGCTAACCAAATTGAGGATTCTAGAGCATTGCTGAAAAGATGCCGCTGGGACATCAACCAAGATTTCTGGAGCATCGTCAAAAGATGAAGCTAGAGCAACAACCAAAATTTTTGGAGCATCATCAAAAGACGCAGCCAAAGCAACAACCAAAATTTCTGGAGCATTGTCGAAAGATGCAGCTAAAGCAACAACCAAAATTTTTGGAGCTCCGAATAGAATTCTGGAGCACCCAAGCAACATTTTGGAGCATCGTTGAAAAGATGTAGTCGAAAGAATGAAAGTTGTGACATTTTGGCCTTGGCTTCCCAAAGCAGCGTTGGGTGATGCGTCAGGATGCAGGATTAGAATGATGAGTGCACCAGTCTATTGTGCAGATTCCAGAGCATTACAACAATGTTTTTTGGAGCATTGCAGCAACTGTGCTAACATATTTCAGAGCACCGTAGTAGGGTGCGCTAAAATTGTGCTTGGAAAAAGGTGAAGTCCTACAAAATGGAGACAAAATTTTAGTCAAGTCCAAATGATACAACTAGTGAGGAAATCAAAGAAACATTCTAGAATAAATATGATTTTTTAAATAAATTATTATTATTAGGTTGAAAAAACTATGTTGACCCTACCACAGTAGTGTCAATGCAGTGGATTTCTCCCTGCATTTCCACAATTTTTGTAAACTCTTCCTTGTTGACAGGTTTATGGTAGATGTGTAATCGATTCTCGTTAACTAGAAGAGTTCGGGTGTTGCCATCAATTGGTTTTAGCTAGACTAAACCATTAGAAAACACTTCAGAAATTTGGTATGGTCTAAGCTAGTGTGTCTTGATTTTCCCTTGATGATCCTTGTATCTGGAATCGAACAGTAATGTCCAATCCCTGGTATGGAATTCTTTCTCTTTGATATGTTTATCATGCCAAACCTTACGTTGTTGTTGGATCAATTCAATTTGATGGACAATGTCCAAGCAAAGTTCATCTAGTTCACTAAGCTATAAGACTCTCAATTTGGGCTCGTTTAAGATCCATGCCCAATTCCATGGCTGTCCTAAGGGTTTGGAGTTCAAATTCAATGGGTAAGAGGGGTTTCTTCCCAAAGAATAACTCATAGAGACTATAGCTAGTGGTTAATTACCAAGTCATGTTGTAGGTCCAGACAACTTCTAGTAGTTTCCTAGCCTAGTCTTTCCTTCTTAAGGAAGCCATTTTCATCAAAATATTTTCTAGCTCCCTATTAGTGACCTCAACTTGATCGTTTACCTGCGGGTGGTAGGGTGAGGACTTCTCGTGACTTACTTGGAAGTGATCTGTGAATGCCAAGAACACTTTGGACATAAATTGGGGCCTTGGTCCATGACAATTGTCCTCGAAGCTCTGAACTTGAGGAAAATTCTATTGTAGAGGAAATCAGCTAACTATTCCTCCCTAACAATACGTAGGGCTTGCACTTCTGCCCACTTAGTTAGGTAGCCGGTGCAAACCATAATATACTCTTTTCCTTGCAAAGGAGGGTCTATTGGCCCAATAAATTCCAATCCCCATTATTTGAATGGTTCAAGGACTACCTGAGGCTATAGGGGCATTTTGTTAGAAGCAGTTGGCCTTCCTACTCTTTGACATTCATCACATTGGCGAGTGTATTTCTTGATGTCCTTGTGCATTGAGGGCCAGTAGTATCCTGCTCCCAACACCTTGTGAGTTGTCCTTTTAGCAGAATAATTCCCTCTCGAAGGGTCATCATGGCAGGCTCTCAAAATACTATAAGTCTCATCTGCCCTAACACACCGTCATAAAACCATATCGGGTCCACATCGAAACAAGATTCCATTAATCCATTTGAAAGGGACACTTTCTCTAATGAGGATTTCCTTTTATTTTGATGAAAAATGGGGTGGCACTTCTACGATAATTTGCAATGTCAGTGAACCAAGGGGATTTAACATAAATGGCAAACAAATTTTCATTTGGAAACTCGTCTTATACCGGGGCATAGTCACCATCATGTTTAATCTGAGATAAGAAATTTGCGACTACATTGGATTTCCCTGGTTTGTTAATAATTGTGACATTGAATTCCTGGAGGAGAAGTAACCACCTAACTATCCTTGCATTTACCATTGGTTTGTTCATGAGATACTTAATGGCTGAGTGGTCTGTATGCACTGTAACTTTATATCCTGTGACATAATGTCAAAGTTTCTTGATGGCATGCACTACAGCCAATAATTCTTTCTTTGTTGTGGTGTAATTATTCTTTGTTGGTGTCAAATTCTTGCTGATAAAATATATAACCTATTTCCTTCCATTCTCATCTTCTTGCCCTAGAATCACTCCAATGGCGTCATTAGACGCATTGGCATAAATGTGAAATGGCAGGGTCCAATTAGGTCCTCAAAGGACAGGGGTAGAGATGAGTTTTTCCTTGATAATTTCAAATGAAGACTGACACTTAGGTGTCCAAATGAAGTCAATGTTTTTCTGAAGGAGAGAAAACATCGGGGCTGCAATTTTGCTAAAGTTCTCTATGAATCTTTGGTAGTATCCTGCGTGCCCTAAGAAACTCTTGACATCAGTTTGTGTTTTTGGAACCTCAAGTTGTTGTATGACTTTGATTTTCTTAGGATCAACCTTAATCCCTTTGGCTAAAATGTGATGTCCCAACACTATTCCTTGTTCCACCATGATCAAGCATTTTTCATGGCTTAGGGACAACTGATGATCCTCACACCATTTTAACACCTTGTCTAGATTTTTGAGGGCTTCATCGAAGGTTGAACCATATACAGTGAAGTTGTCCATATAGAATTCCACACACTCATTTACCAACTCAACAAATATGGCCAGGATGGCCCTCTGAAACATGGCAAGAGCATTCCATAGCCCAAAGGGAAGAACCCTATATGCAAATGTACCCCAAGGGCAGGTAAAGGTCTTGTTATCCTAGTCTTCTGTTGCTACTTGTATTTGGTTGTATCTACTAAATCCATCCAAGAATGAAAAATATTTCCTCCTACCAAGTTATCCAACACTTGGTCCACAAATGGCAAGGGAAAATAGTCTTTGTGTGTTGCCTTGTTAAGCTCCCTATAATCTACAAACACTCTCCACTTTCCATTCTTCTTTGGAACTTAACCAAGGGTGACACCCACTTGATGTTGGAAATTGGGTAGATAAATCCTACCTGCAAGAGTTTCTCAATCTCAGTCTTAACAATGTCCTTGAGGGCAGGATTGAGTCTCTGTTGTGGTTGGCGAACAGGTTGAACATCCTCAGTATAGATATGATGCATACACACACTAAGGTGTATTGCCCTCATATCTTTATAGTCCTAGGCAATGCTTTAGACCTACGCACCAAGGTGTCAAACAATCTTTGTTCTTTTGTCTAAGTCAACCAACTATTGATGTTCAAAGTTTTTCCTAGCAGCAACATGATGGTTTTGACTCTCAGATGGTTAGACATGACAGTGTAATAGGACTTATCAAGGTGTTAAGTGGACAACTGTGTGGTACAGTTTTATGAAGCTGGTCAACATCTGCAAAGAAATGGAAAGTTTTTGGAACTAGGTTCATCAAAGGGCAAGGTAATCCAATAAAACTAGCACCATCAAATTCTACCTAATCTAAGTTGATTGGGTCTCTTAGGATTTCTTCTACATCTGACATCTCCTCACTACCCGAATCAATGGCAAGATTTTCCACATTGTTTTCTGATTCATCCTCTAATTCTTCACCATGTTGTTTGATGACTACCATGGCCAGTGAAGTCAAAATTTCCTACCCAGTGGGACTTTCTAGTTCATCAACCCATACTTTATTATGTTCGGCAGGCTTGGCAGGAGGATATAAGAACAAATGTTTGCTATTAGATCCATGGGAGATGGTCATTCCTCCCTCTCTGTAGTTAATCTTAGTTGCAATGGTAGCCAGCCATTGTTGTCCTAGAATTATTGGGTAACCATCTTTGGGTGTCAGGGATTCTATTATCTAGAAATCTACTAGGTATTCCCATCCATTCACTTTAATGAGAACGTTTTCAGTGATGCCTTTGGGAATAGTTATGGATTGGTTTTCCATCTGTAAGACTGTAGTTGTGGGGTGGATATTAGTAAGTCCTAATTTTTCCATCACGTCAACAGTCATTACATTAATGGCTGCTCTAAGGTCCACTAAAGCATTAGGTATTGCTACCTCATTAACTGTTATTGTTGTAAGCGGACTTCCTGGGTCATCATATTTTAGAGCAGTGACTATTCCAGCTAACAAATCAGCTAGGTACCCATTTATATGAACAGTGTTGATTCATTTTGGCTTTCTCCCTAGGGTTTTGACACACAACTATTTAATCAACTGGTTTAACTCAGGGATCTCCTTAATCACATGTAACAAGGGAAATTTAATCTATAATCATTTAATTTCCTGTATCAATGCAGTCCCAGTGGTTGAGATCGCTTCTGGAGCATCTTCCATAGGAATTGGTTTTAGATGCTCTAGAAAAAGGTGCTTTGATTATGTTCTTAGATGTAGGATACTTCAGAGGTTTAGTTGAAGGTTGTTTGTCTCTCAGTGTTGGATCCTTCTGAAGTTCAGTTGGAGACTGACCCCCCTCCTCCTGAGGTAGGTCGGAAGCTCCAGCTGAAGATGGCGGGTCAAGCTCAGATTCTACAGATGTGGGTATTATGGAAATTTTTTAAGCAAACTTTGTGACAATTCATTGATGATTTCTTTAATAGTTAGTTGCAAAAGTGTTTTACCAGACCTCAACTGCAGGTTTCCATAATGTATGGCATTAAGCCCAGTGAAATTGTCTTGTTTAGCATAATACACTAGAGTATTTGGGCAATTGTTCTTTGGGTTAGGAACTAGTTGCGCCAGAAGTAGTGGTTAGTTAACTTGCTCAATTTGTGAAGTATTTTGGGGTGGTAGTAGGAGAGTCTATTGTTGGGTAGGCATTCTCCTGAGGCTAGTGTAAAATTGATGTTGAGTTTGGTTCCATTGAGGAATGGGATTTTGAGGGTACCACTGCGGTTGAGGCTGATTAGGCCACTGAGGGTTACCCCAAGGTTGGATTGTCCATTTTGGTGGTCCCCAAGGATAGGTTCCCCAATTAGAGGGTACTAGATGTGGTGCTTAAGGCTAGGGTGTTGCCCATTGATTGTTGTTCCAATCAGGTTGGGGTCTCCAGTTAGGATTGGAATTATGGCCATAGGAAAAATTGCCTCCAATTCTTTGATTAACATCGTTCACTTCTTCCTCGACTGGAGTTGTTATTTTCTTAGAATTTTTGATGGCGTTCAATAGCTCACACTGGTCGGTGGGGTGATTTTTTTCACACACTTGACAGACGTCAATCTTATCAACTTTGTCCAAGGGACATTCTCTTAGAAAATGTTTGTCTCAGCATCAAGGGCAATAGATGGATAAGGTCTCAGATTTTCATGTTTTAGCCTATATGCCATCTAAAGTGGTGTTTAGCTAGACGAGAATGCTAGTCTTGAAGTTGGCGAGCTCTTCATGAAGTTTGCTAATGTCACTGGAACCTCTAAAAAGGGTGGACTATCTAATTCCATTTTGAGTTTGAGAGAAGTTCTGACATAACTTTGTAATCTCTTCCAATCTCAGTTGGGACACATCTCCTTTTCCCATTAAATCTAAACTCCTATGAGCTTCATCATCGAGATCTTTGAGGAATAAGGTCTTCAAAATATCAAGACTTATAACTTCTCCACCACAACGTTTGGATAAGAAGATAAACCTATTTAGGTAATCCTCTAAACTTTCATCCTCATTTTTCCTTATTTTGAACAGTTCCTCTTTCCTATCACTCACCCTGCAATAACTTTGGTATTTCTCCAAAAAGATAGACTCCATTTCATCCTAGGAGGTTATCGACTCAGAAGCTAACCCCATAAACTAGCGCATAGTTGAGTCTTTCAGAGTGGAAGGGAAAAGATTTAGTTTATGATTATTAGTCTTGTAGTCATATGTTTGAGACAAGACTTTGAATTCAAATAGAAACTGATCAGGGTCCTCAATAGACAAACCTTGAAAGGTTGGCAAGAAGGTCGGTGAGATATTTTTCATTGTCATATCATCATCTGCATCGATCATGATAGGATAAGTGAATGTGCATGGTGGAGGGTTATCATTGTTGTTATTATTGGGGTATTTCTATGGTCACCCATGATGTTGAAGAAAAATATGATTTTCATCCCAAGTTCACTCAGTTGGGCATGGTTTAGGAGTTTGTAAAAGAATATACTCCTCTTCAACTATAACTTCTCTTTCTAGAGTATATGGGAAGGTCTCAGGTTGACCCTGTTCGGTCAATTCCTCCGTAAGTTTTGATATGAGTTGCCTTCCTTCCTACTTGTTGTTGGTACATCAATTGGGGGGGGGGTTGGTATGAATCTTCAATGGGTGCCTCGTTTCTTGACCATGCAAAAAAGAAGCCAAAGAGCTAATTCTATCCCTAAAAGAGGTACTCAATATATCTCCTACTAACACTAGAAAAAGAAGTCCCCGACAATGGCGCCAAAAAGTGATAGGTTGTCATTAGGTCCTAACACTTTAGTGAATAAACACATCAATATATCGATCAGGTAGTGTCCAATGGCTGTATGCAATATAAGGCATCTCAACTTCTCTCTCTCAAGTTTCCTAAACACTAACCAACTAAATAAAAGTTCTACACTAAGGGGCCTCTAATCTTGAAAGCAATAAATCATCTATCTAGAAAGCGGGAAAATGACTCAAACCAAGAAATAAAAAACTAAGAATCTAAAAAGCATTATCACTAAACTAGAAAGTATGGAAACAATTAATCTAAAGAATGCATAAATTGCTGAAGAAGTAAAACATGCAAAGAAATTAGGAAATATTTATCTAATGTGAAAGATAACAAAACGACTGCTAATCATAAAACAATTTAACAGAGTCAACCGAAGAAAGGTGCTCCAGACATTCAAATGTTAAGCTCAGAAACTATGGACTTAGTTGCAACCTGCAGGCTTGACACTGACAACATAACATGTACTCGTGAAAGTGAAACGCAATTCAATTGTTATCTACTAAAAGGAAATGTAGAATAAGAAATAGAATACTTATCTATCTATCTATAACCCTCGAGTGGCCAACTCTCGGGTGTGTCTACAACTACTTCAGATCACACACATTGGAAAAATCTAAGTTACTTCATTCACATCGCTCAATAATTCAAAGAGTGGCAAGAAAACTCATTTTTATTCATATGGTAGTTTTTACTCAAAAGATAGATTGGTAGCATAACAATAATCTTCTTCTCTATTCATCATTTGTAATAGCTACATATTTATATGAAAAACGACTAACAAAATCCTATTTTCTAGTCAATAGAGTCTTTTTTAATAGATTGCCAATAACAGAGGAACTTTAAAGCCCATGATATACAATATTAAAGAGGCTCACATGAGCCATAAAGTTTTTGAAACCAAAAAATAACAAAATTATAAAGACTCGGCCCAAAACATGTGCTCCTGGAATTGTGGCACTCGCTTGCTTGTTTTCAAAAGTATGAAGATCTGCGTTCATTTCCCTTTGACTGGAATTGTGATGGGGAGTGGAGTTGACCTGCAAAATGCTTGAAGACTAAACCATTAAATCAACATAAATAAGCTTAATTCACCTAACTTCAAGAAGTAAATTTTGTACACTTATTCATAAAAAGAGAGCAATTATTTTTCCTAAAGGTAATCAATTGGCAAGGTAATTTGGGCTGAGGGGTTTAGATTTGCATATTGAGCCCATTATGTTGATGAGGTTATTTTTACCTCATCAACATTAGAAGTGTAAAGCTGTAGAAGAAACGAAGGTCATCACTCCAGTTACAGAGCCACTAAAGTTACCAGTCAGTGAACTGCTAGTTGAAGTGTGTAGATATTTCTAGGTTTGATCACATTGCTAACAAGCAGTAAACTGACAGTTGAGACATGTGATGACCTCTAGATGAAGATGTAGTTAATGATTTCCTGGAAGGTATGATTGCTCAAGATGGCTTGGAGTATACAGCTAGTTAGATCCTATGATTTTCCCAAGGATAGAGTCAAAGGCAACAGTCAACTCAACATCACTCTTGGGTTAATATTGTTGATTTCATGCATGTTTATCTCTTCTTAGGGGACATCTTTTGGTGGAGGTGGAACTTTTAGTTAGGTTTCAGTTAACTAATTTTGGTTATCAATTGACTCTCATATCAATAAGGCTTGCATGTTTGCAAGTCTAATTAGTTTAGTTTAGAATCAGTTAATTGAGGTAATTTTTCCAATGAACTATTAAGTTGCATGCATTTAGACATAGGAATAAATCTTGCATGATGGTAAGAATGAATGCTAGGAGATTTTAGGGTTTCCTACTCCTTTGAGATTATATAAATAAGAGCAACCTTGTTCATTGTATTTTAACTTTTTTTTGTGATAACAAATTGTTGTGCCACCTTGCCTGCAATATTGCTATTCTATATTGGTTCACTTTGTGTAAGAATAAGATTATATGCTTATTTGTGGTTGCAAATCCTTGTTCAATTTATTGTTTAATGTCAAGTTATAAAGCTGGTTTGATCGTCTATTGTGTGTTTGTTTCATCATTCAATTTGTTGTCCCAAATGTTCTAGTGTAATCTTTGATTGAAGTTGAGATAATAAAGTCAGGAGAGCCATGTGCCTTTGATCCAAAATTCTCAAAGTCTTTCAAGTTTGTTTTTTCAATAATATTTCTTTCAATTTACACCTCGGATAGAGTGTTTCACCTCCTTGGGAATTTAGAAATGAAGAATATTGTTTAATGTTGTTTCTAATAATCTTCTTTTCAACATACACCTCAGATAGAGTGTTCCACCTCCTTGGGAATTTTGAGATTTAGCTTGTCGTTTCATGTTGTTTCCAATAACCTTTATTTCAACCTACACCTCAAATAGAGTGTTCCACCTCCTTGGGAATCCCGAGATAGAGTTTATTGTCAACCATTCACTTTGCTCCTAGATCCTCTTGCTTTGATTTTACTTGAGGAAATAGGATAGTTATAGCTTTAGCCTAGTTGTAGTTAAGATTTGCCAAAACAAAGAAAACCTTAGTTGTAATGTATTTGGTTTTTTAACCTTGTGCCTCTATCAGTTGATAAAAAAAGATAAGAATTTAGATTAGTTTAATTTTTATGCAAAACAACAAAAGAGGGAGCTTCCCCTCCTAATTTGAAAATCAATTAATACTGTGCATATCTGTCTGTTTCCAATGCGCACTCCAAATGTGCGAATTGAAATGCCAACAATGTTCATGTACTTTCCTCCTCTACTATCCTTAAAATTTATTTTCCTAATTGCTAGCCTCTTTAATTTTTACTAAATTTACAAATTATGGGCTTCCATGAAAACCTTGAATGCCACCAACTTGAATTGAAACACTAAGTGCCACACTTAGAGATGATAATTTGCCAACAAAGGATAAATGACACTAGTTTGCACTCTTGTATCTTAGAATTGAAAACTAGATACAAAGTGACAACTTAAATCTGTTAGTTTTATGATCAGATGTAAAGCATAGAAATTTAATTAAAAAATCAGACACAAAGACACAACATATACCCTAGGAAAACCCTCCACTTGAGGGAGAAAAAACCTAGCAAAAATTATCTCTTTTATATATATAAGCAATGGCAACAAAACTCTTTACAATGAAGCCTAACACAAGGCCAATATTCAACACCAACAATGGCTGTAATAATAGATAACACTCTGCCCTTCCTTGCACATAGATTTGCACTTGAATGGATTCATAATATGCCTTAGAAGAAATTTGCACTTGATAGAAGAAGCTTCTCTTGATAGAATTCACACTTGAGAAGAAGGAATAATTGAACTTGCTTGATATCCAATGGAGTGGAAATGACTTCCTATATATACACATCAATAGAGAGGTCGTACCTCTTCAAGAGCTAGGTCAGCCAACATAGGAAAATAAAATTACAAATAATAATTGTGAATTACAATGAAGGTCGCCCAAGATGGAATACAAGAAAGGTCGCCCAAGATGGAAAATTGCATTGTTGCCTAGTGAAGCACCTCTTCACTTAATTAACACAAATAAATAAATAGAATGTGTTCACATGAGGCTAGAAGAATGAGCCCAAAGCTGCTATAACATCAACAAAACCTTGGGGATGCTTATTACACATCATAAGAAAGGTAGTAAAAGGACTTGTCCCTAGGGGTGGATCTCACAAGAAGAGCACAAACATAATTCAAAACCTCTGCTTTATGGGTAGAAAATAACATAACTGGAAACTTGCAAACAATAATAAAATAAAATATTTAATCAAGGGAGACTTTTTGCTTAACACAGTGCCTAAAAATAACTATTGAATATCAAGGGGCAACCCCTATTACCTCTCTTGACAAAAAAAATGTGTTTGTTTTTGATAATTAAAGCAACAAAACAAGGGTTTTGACCCATATATAGAGAGCCCAAAGGTTGAAAATAAAGTCCATAGACAATAGACAACACATCAACAATGCTTTAACAAAATATTATAGTCATAAATTATGAATAGTAAGGAGACACCATTTAGACCAAAAAAACACAAGCCTAGCTAAAAAGTTGGCCCCAGTCTTCAATGAGGAACTTGAAAAGTTCCTTATGTCTGTTATCCTTATCACCAGCCTTCTTCAATTCCCTATCCTGCAACAAACATGGGGCAGTGGCTGATCTGTGCATAACCTTGGAGCTAAATTTGGATAGGCCGACCATCTTATTCTCAATTTCCAACACCTTCCCTTTGAGCTTTGCAAGCTCCTTTGTTGTAGCAACACACTGTGGGAAAATGTGTTTGTTAGTAAAGGCAACTAAGAAAATAATTTCTCCACTAAGAATATAAAAATGGAAATGACAATCCTCGCTTGAAAGGTGACCATATGTCATTAAACACATTCTTAGGGCTAGTTGCTTGTTTTCTTGAAAATACAACTTCCCAAACATAATTATAATCATAAAGTAAATATACAACACATATTATTTTTCTTATCAATTGAAAACACACATGCTAGATCATATATAAGAAAATTGGAAAATAACTAGGTTAAAATTATTGGTGATTTCTTTGATTTATTTAGCCATATAATCCTGTTGTGATGTAATTGAGCCCAATTGCTTGAAAATATTATATAATTGGTTCTCGAGGTCTTTATTACCTTACAAGGATGCATGCATGATATTTGTCAGATTTGCTACTTGAAAGAGAAGGTGAGAAAAGAGATTTTCCAAAGGCACTATAAGAGAAATATTATTGTTATTAAATATTGCACAATATTTGTGTTTCCAAATTAACACAAGGGTAGTCTATTAGCATGATTCAAAGATGTCATGACAAGAGGTCTCAATAAAGTTGATTTCGTATGAAGTTTCATAGTGAAGGAAATAATAATGGATTGGAGGACAACTTGTTATAGTCTCTGGGAATGTGCATAGAACCAAAACAAATGCTTGCAAAACTCTTTTCTCTTGCAGAATGGATAATAATTCGAGCCCATTTGAAGGAAATTAAGGCAATCACTAGTAAGAAACCAATAAGTGGAGAAGTTTCTAGGATAGAAATTAAGCTTGGGAAAAGACTTTGATTTTCAAAGCACATTCCCTAGCTTATGGAATTTGGTGGAGGAGACAATTTATTTCTATCTAGAACTTAGTCTCTCATCAATATTGAAATTCGAAAGAAGTTTCAAACACATAGTGAGGATAAAAAGTGGGTTATGTTGAAACCATTATGCTATTGCCATTCAAAGAAATAATAATGGTCTAAGCATTATATCATAATCTTTGCCAAAGTCTAGTTTCATTAAAAGAGCATTTTGTGAGGATTGTTTAGCCAATTTAGCTGCCCTCGAGCTAGCACTAGGTTATCTAGAATAAGTCTCCCACCTAAACAACTAATTTACTTTGGTCAAACTATCTCTTGGGTAATAAATTGAATTCGCTTTGCTATGGCTTTGGCTACACTTTTATGTGTAGTCTCAAGAAGTGTAATAGATTGCCAACCAAAGACCACATTAGTATTTTTACCTTTGTGTATAAGTCTAATTAGGCCTTAGGGAACTTTTTTGCATAAGTTGCCAAGTACATCGCAAAGAAATCCATTCTATTGTAGGGGTACAAGGTCTTAATTTTTTTAGCTAGGAGCTCATCTATTTAAGTGATTTTCTCATTAGGCATGGCTTGTAAGACAATAACAAACTCTTTGATTGGTAGTCTATAAAGGAACTGTTGTCATGTCTTCTTATCAATTTTGGTTGGAATGCATTTATCCACAACCTCTTCCATTAACTCCCAAGGAGAATCACTCTTTGAATTATCCACAAATAACTTCTAATAATGAGAGCAAAAGAAATCTTGAATACTTCAACGTTTGAGCATAATTGATTGTTCATATTTTTGATTGATCTTATGTGTTCCTTTTTATGCTTCTGTCTAAGGAATCGAAAAAAAATAGAAATTTATCTCCATTTTCATCCAATTAAGATTGGATTTGATTTGAGCACCTTTACCTATATACTCATCTAATTTTCTTAGAGTGTGTTCTACAATTGCTACCAACTTTTGAATGTTACTATTGATCAAGGAGGCAACTAAAAGTTTTCAATATTTTTAAGTTGAACTTGAAGAGTGTGTTCAACCCTCTTTCTTTTCCACATAAGATTATAGCTGGATATGAATGAAGAAAATAATACATGTAATAGTTTGTTACAATAAAACTATCCAACTTTCATTAGGGCTTGGACAAGATCATTCATTCTAGATAGTGACGAGGGTTTCAAAACAATTATGATAAAGAAATTGAGATGTGTTAAGCTTGAATAGAAGAGAACTTGGCTTGGGTTGTTGCCAAGAAAGGAAACAAGTGGTAAGGAGAGGGAAGATGATCAGAAATGATGACAACTAGATCTACTTAAAGAAGCAAGGCATCCTTAGAAGGAAGTAGGGGAATTGAGGAGGGCAAATAGAAATGATCTAAATGATTAAACTTGCAAAGAGGGCTTTGATGATAATTGAACTAAGAGAATCAGTGAGTTGGGTGGGAGTCTTTACGACCAAGAAAAGGTCAAACACACCTAAAAAGCTACTACCAACGACCAAATGAATATTGAGAATCATGTTAATATCGATTTAATTTTTTTGATATTAATTTGTTAAATCTAGAATTTAAATTTAAAAACATAAAAAAATACTAATTTCATAAATTAAAAATATCCACAAAATAACACAAAACAAAAATAAAAAATACATTTTTTTCACCTATCTTACCATACATATTTCACAATATAATGAAATTTATTATCAAGATTCCAAATAATTATTATAAATTTCAATGTACTCCTTATCATAACCACTAATCAGTTAAAAATATATATTTTGTCTGAACATAATCTTTATCATGAGCCACATATAATAATTATATAATCATTTTCACTTAATTGAAGCCCCTTCTAACTTTCTTTCCACTTCACTCAAAAATAATGTAAGAAAAAAACAACCCCACTACGTTATGTCCCCTCCGAACGTATTCAAAAATCAGGTTAAGGAATAAACGGTATCTTCCCTCTAAAAATCCAAAAATAAAAAAAAACAAAATTCAAAGCGTGTGAGCACAAAAATCTACAATAAAATATCTACCAACCAGATTTAATAACAGTATAGGAATCCGTCTACGTATAAACATCCACCAACCGAAGGCCAGGATTACGTTGTAATTTTTTGAGATCCGTTGCATATTTTAATACATAATTTTTGATGCATTAATTCCAGAAATTAAGATGAGCGGGTAGAAAGATGTACATCATGGCGTTTTCTTCACCCCTTTCTGCCATTCTTCACTCTGCAGATCTGTACGCGGCGTCCTTCTTATCTAACGGTACGTAATGTTTTTTAGTGTTTTGTTTTCATGCAAAATTTAAGCTGTTAATGAGCTGTTCAATGCGAAATTTGAGCATTCATCGGCAAAGATATGAGGTTAAATTTGAATAGAACTGGGATTCGGTTGACAAATCTTGTTTTAGGATGTTTAGAATTGGGAGATGTTCTATTTTCGACATTTCGCGAGGTTTTGCACTGCAGGATTTGCAGGCGGGCAAAGTTTTAGGTGAAGGGTGTAGTTTCGGCAATGGCTGTTGTTTTTTATCTTTCGGTTTGAGGGGTTTTGTCCCTGTTAAAATCTTTTATCTTTTTTCCCATTTTAGATGTAGGGCTTTGAGATTTTGGGCCTATTTGATTGTGCGTACATTGCTTTGGCAGAGGGCCTGCGCTTAAATCTCTGCATACGCTGGCTTGCTAACCATGGAATCAAATCGCCGTTGCCCTGAGTAAGGAAACGTTGTCGTTTTTTCTATTGTTTATTTGGTTTTATTTATTTTTCTTTTCTAATTGCATTCAGTTAATTATTTGCATTTTATACCTTCACGATTGTTTCTTATTTTTCAATTTTTGATGACTTTTCATAGTCTGTTTATTTGTGTGGGTCTTCTGAAATTAATCGCTTAGCAGTTAAATTGTCTGATGCTTCTAATCTCTCCATGGGATGCCGAACATTAATAAAGATTAGCCAGTTTGCTAAATGTCTATATTTCGTTTATTGTTTATATTTAACGTTGAGGTATGCCACTTCATTGCATTTTGCGCATATTTAGACATGTTTATATTGATCTCGGTCTTAAATGGTATTTAAACGCTATTGTCTGGTATGAAAACCCCCATACATTCATACATCGAGCTCACCCTTCAACTAAAAGGCGAGGGGATAGATATTTGCAACCTCTCCGTGGCATGATAAGAGAAGTTCTTGCTGGTAAACCCCCTATCTTGGCCGGGAAGGTGGAATTCCTGGGTAGGTGTCGAACCTGGGCTGCCAGTAGTAAACTCCCATCAATTTATTGGCGGATCACAGACCAGCCGGCAATGCGTGTTGTGTACCTTATTGCTTTGAATTTGAGTTTATGCGGTAGAAAAGTGATCCTTGCTTTAGTACTTACTAGGTCAACAGAGCCTTGGTTTTGTCAAAATCTACATCAAATACTCTTCGTATCTCTCTATATTTAAATTCGCTTGTTTCGTTTTGGTATCTCTTCATTTCTAGCCCATGGACTATACAGCCATTGTGTGTATACGTTTTTTGCCTTTCTGCTTGTCATTTGGTACCATTTATTGGTATCTCGTCACCAAAATTCTGTCTCTCTGAATTAATTTTTTTGGTAAGTTGTGGGTGAGATTGTGTGCCGCCTTAACACATCTGGGATTTTTGGGCCAATACCAAATTTATCGGGAAGCTAGTATTTTTTCTTGGTGAATGTTGGGTGAGATTGTGTTCTGCCTTTAACAAAGCCAGGTATATTGATCCGTATTCTTGAGAAATGTAAACATGAATCATACTCTATATTCTGTAACTCTTACAGCATAATGTAACTGCATGTGTGCTCTTTCCTTATTGTGGTGGGGAGGATGTGAAACTGGGTCACATGTTTATAAGCGACGCTTAACCCATTACTTGTATTCCACGATCCCTTGGACTCTCTTGAAATCATTTCTTAATCACAGTGTGTGGTAATTTTGGACCACATCCTCAACGTTTCTGAACACATATCCTATTTGAATTTGTCAAATCATTGTTACACCTTTATCCACATCACATGCCAGAGCTTAAGGTCGCCTTATGGTGTCATGAAGATTTGAACCTGGGTCATCTTCTTACAATTTTGCTTCATTATCATCATACCCCAACGCTTTGGATTTCTGAGGTTATTTTTTAAAGAATACCACAAAATATTTGATGTACAAAATGATAACGAAAAATAAAGTAGTGTAGCTTTTGTATTCAGAATGTTATAATTGTAACATGCAACAGTATGAGAACATGAGTGCAATTTCTTATTCAATCATCACATTTTACTTCCTAAAAAGCTGGAATCACATTTTAATTATTAAGGTGCGTCATGCACTGATATCCTCACTCTCAAAGATCTGAAATTTAATGATTTTAACAAATTCTCTTCTCTCATCATCTCATGATATTGTCATTGGAAATATTGTATTGTTGGCATATGCAAATACCAACTAGCTAAAATTTGAGTCTTCATGTGGCTTATCTGGCATTTTGTAAATATTTTTGCATATGATAAACTTTGTTTTTTGCTTCATATGCCTTAGACATGTATCAAACTTCTTGGTTCTGCTATATTCAGGGTTGTTTGGATAGGGAACCTTATTATCATTGACATTTTAGAGACTAACATTCCGTGCTACATATGCAGCTGGTTTGAGTATGCATTTGCCTCAAGTTATTTTATAAAGTGACTTATATATATCTGAAAACTGGCAAGAAAAAAGAATTGTTTGGCATGCTAAGAAACTGAAGTTGTTGGCAATGTTTGTGATGTTGTGATGCACTATTTTGTTTTTGAAATGATGTCTTGGAGGTTGGAAATGGTTTTTTGAATTTTGGAAATCCCATTAGAACTGCATGAAGAGGTTCGAAAGCCTATGGTCTAGTTTCATCCAAACAAGGGTGTTTCTTGACTCTTGAGGTATGAGATTATCTTTCCAATGTCCATTTTGTTTTACTTCGTTTAAGGCTAATGTTAACTTAAATTACTAGTTCATCCCAAGCTAGGATTTACCCATCCTGTGCCACTATACATAAACATAATGTAAAGTTTGGACAGACTTCATTTTGACTTACCAATAAAAGAGAGATTTAGGAGAGGATAGTAGATAAACACAAGGGGCAAATGGTTTTTAAGAGGTTGAGAACGACTTTTAAATTTTAGAAATCTCATTGGACTGTATGAGACTGTCTTTCTTATTGTCTGCTACCATTTTAATTTTCTCTAGATGGAAATTAACCTGAATTGCTTGCTCATGCTAACCTAGGACTCTAAGCCGTAAATTACTAGCCAAAGCTGTAAATTACTAGTCCACCCTCAACTTTATATGTCATAGTTTTCTCTAGACAGAAATTACTGAATTGGAATCCCACTCGAACCTAGTATATTAGTAGCCTACCCAAAACTTTATATGTCTGAATATGTATGCACATCATTCGACTCACCAATAAAAGAGAGCTTTAGCATAGAGTAGAAGAAGATAGACACAATAGATGAATGCAATAGTATATTGTAAATTCAAAAATCCATCAAGTCACAAATTCTGGAGAGATGTTTGAGGTTTCTTAACATGAGTTGAATGATAAGATCTTTGCGTCAAGCTTGGTATTCTAACATGCACGTTGCAATCAAAGTGGCGGAGTTCAAACTGATTATCCTTCATGTGGGCACAAAAACTCCATGGATGAAGTTTGTAGCTTTTGTGAAAGACTGTTAAAAACATAATGGGTGACCAACAAATAGGTGGAATTTTGTATCATGGTTTTGACTGAAAGAGATGAATGCACATGATCGTTTTATGATCTTGCCTTCTTTTGCAAAAGAATAGGGCAGAGATTTCTCAAAGTAGGAGGGAAGATAATCATGTACCCACTTATGCCACTAGTTGTATATGGGGTCAATTTGTTGTTGGGCATGTTTATTTTATCAAAAAGTGATAAGGAGAAGATTTCCTTGTTATTATTATGTGTAAACTGAATTCCTTTGAATGTAGCATGCCTACATTTTGTAATACTATGATCAAATCCATCATTTTATCAAAGAGTTATAAGGAGAAGATTTCCTTGTTATTACTGCCTATTTTATTTATGGCTGTACTTTTCTGGAGTCTTCACAACATTTCTTTTTAATATGGTTAGTTTTTTGGGGGAGAGGGGCCAATAGTCGTGCATGGTCCAATAGTTGTGCAGTCAATTTGTGATTATAATATCTAGTAGTTGTTTATGTAATGCCCAATAGTTGTGATTTGACTACCAATAATTAAACAAAATGTATTCCTTTGATCTAAAAAGCAACCAATCATGTGATACCACATCAGCGCTCAACTACCCATGATGTAATGCACAAGTATTGGTCTCACTATTTTTTGGGGCCTTTTTGGACACATTGACAAAAAACATGCTGATGTGGCATCATATTTGATGATGTGGCCTTGAAACCTTAGTTATAAGTAGGGGTTTTGTGAAATAAGCTACTGTAAAAAATTGGGAGTAATTTGAAATTTCCACTTAGGATAATTAGAAGCGCAAAGTTACGGTGCACGACTACTGGGTCCTCTCCCCTATATTCAGTAGGCTTTTGCCAAGGTGTTATTCAATATCTGGTTCTTGCTATCACATTCTATTCTTGCTTTCTCGCTCATAGTTGAACATTCTAGGTAGATGACCTTAAATTAAGAGGAGTTTCAAGTGGAAAACTTCTTAGTATCTTACGAAATAAGGGGCATACTGCTCTCTGATCCTTGTGCTGAATTTTTTTTATCTTCAATGGTTGATCGGTGATCAACCAAACAATCACAGTCTGTTTTAAACTTTGAGATCAGTCAGGCCTTTTACCTTGTGACTAGATTTAGGATTGTGAGCTGGCATCTTTGATTTTTCTTGTAAAATTTGAGGCTTCAAATTTTTAGCACAAGAATTTCAACTGAAAAACTCATTGTTATCTCAAGAAATAATTGTCAGGCTTCTCTTTGATCTCTATGCTGAAATGTCTTTATCTTCGGTGGTTGAATTAGGATCAACCAAAGAATTTCAAATTGGTTTAACTTCTAGATCAGAAAGGCTTCTTACTTCATTGACTGGAGATGGGATTGGGAGCACCATTAGCAATTATTGTGAGCAACATTATTGATTTTCATTTTTCTTCTAATATCTGGTTATTTTCTAAAGAAGAAATAGAGGAATTGATTGTTTAGGTTTGCATTGGGAACAAGCTCAACCAAAGGAGGAAAGCCTTGTTACAATCTATTGGAGGGAACTTCTATTCCTATAAAAAAGATTTACAAGGATGCCTAGCTTATTTTTAAATGACAATAGGCATCAAAACCTTATATCCAGATAGCTTAAAGAAGCAGCAACTGTGAATTTTTTTTGTTAACTCCTTTCTAGAAAAGGAGAGGTGATTGATTGGTTTGGTTGTCACTGGGGGCACATTCAACAAAAAGGGGAAGTCCTGATCAGAAACCATTGGGTCTGGTTTTTCTTAAATACGGAAGTAACAAACATGCCTAACACGTGATTTTTCTTGTAAAGGCTGACCATCTTCCAAAAAACTGTTAAAAAAGAAAGAAATTTAAATGGGGCACTCCTAGGAGAATGAATCCTCTTTACTACTAGATACCATTACATGGACAACCAAAGGGTCAGAAGGAAATAAAGGATTGGTTGTTTAGGTTTGGGCAACATGATCAATCAAAAGGGGAGTTCATCAGATATTATTATAAGAGCTGTCCAGATTGTTTACAACAATAATGTGTTGCAACTGCCAAATCAATCTTAAAGGAGCTGCTCTTTAATTCAATAACTACCTTTAGTAGTAATGTGTACTTCATCGAAAATGTAATCATATTTCTGACACTAGTTGTATGTAAATTCTGATGGAGTTCTACCTTCCTCGCCTCTCAACTTTCTTGCAAAAGTAGGCAAAACTTTATACAATGTAGGTTTTAATTTTTAAACCTTTGATTACATTTATTTTCAAAGGATCATGGAGTTGAGTTGAGTGATAATTTTCATGACACTAGAAACAATTTCTGAAGATGGTGAAAGTCATTCAATAATTTTTGAAGGAATTTACAAAATGTCATTACCCAAGTGCTTGAAATATGCAATTAGTAGTAATTGATTAGTCAATTTTAAGGATCTTGTACAAAACAAGGTGACTTGTATAATATTCATATCAGCTTTTGGATTGTCAAGTCTTCTGTTGTATTTACATTTATTCATTGAGCAGGTTATCTTTAACTACTTAAGTTGTATTTACATTTATTCATTGAGCAGGTTATCTTTATCTTCTTAATTTTTTGCTGCAACTATTCGTTAATCATTTGATGCAATTTTTTCATGCATTATTTTCATTTATTGATGTTGAAAGCGGGGGAGGCTCTAGACGGTATTAAGGTACTTGGAGAGTGAGGGGGCTATTAGAAAGATGAAAGGCTTGTATTTGAAATGAGCAATTAAATGATAAAAATTATTTATAGTGAATGGATGGATGGAAGGTCATTTGTCCGTAGGACACCCTAAAAAGATGCAGACATGCATTTTTTCTGTTTAATATTGGTATACAACATTTTCTCCCCCAATTGGCTACTGTGAACAATCGTTGAAAATTTGACATTCTAACTTTTCAAAATAGAACTGCAATCATATGAAACATAATATATACTTTTGACTGCAGTGGAATTCATTGTAGACATGTACACATGCTCACACACACACACACACACAAATGCACGTGTACACATAACACATGTATGTATGTATATATTCCTAATGGTTGGACCTAGAGGATGTGGCCCAAGGATACTGTATGTGAGGGTGGTAAAGTGAAGAGGATTCCAGAAATAATAGATAATACCAACTAATAGAAGCAATAGAAATTATGAGTTTAGTGTCTTTGTAGAAAGATGATGTACATAGTTGATGTAACAGAAGTTTCATAGTTGCAACATAGGTAAAAGTTTTAGGGTAAATTATGGTTGCAGGTGTCATGTGCCCATGCGATTTCTTTTTGAGAACAGGGGAACTTTACACTTAACTTACGTATGTTGGTTAACGTTTTCAACCTTCTGATGAAGCATTTGGTAAAACAAGCCTTGCCAATCATCATTTTTACCTTGTTTAATAATAATTTATAAGCAAAGAATAATTATTAATTTATTATGAATCACCCAAATAATATTTAACCACCACCCTCAGCTTTGAGTTAGGCCTATAATTTATGCTATGCAACTCTCTTTACAAAATTTGAAACAAAGCAAATTTTAATAGAAAAACGTGAATTAGAACTCTATTAGATACAAGGTTAAAATGGGTCTTCGATTTTGTTATCTTATGTTGTATGTACAAAACAAAGGTTGTAACTTTTGTGTAGGTTGTTTTATTCATCGATTTTTGAAAACTGTTCCCAATTTAGGATTTTCTATATCTCTATTAATCATCTACAATCTTTTCTTAAGTTAGCCTGTCGTTGATTTTTGGTTGACATTTATGTTTTGAAGTTGACCTAAATGCACAGTTTCACTATCAGGTCATGTTACAACTCAAATGTCATCATTCTGTGTCATACTTTTGGTAAGGTAAATAGTACCTGATAAATGCAGGTAGGTGAACCGATTTATTTGATGCTTTTAATCTACTCATGGAATGACAGTATGCTGGTTTATGTGCCTTGCAGGTATGAACAGTTTTGGCATGGTAGCTTGCCTGCTGGGATATTTGGCTGTATGAGATTTTGACTGTACTTTGATGGACTCTTTGTTAAAAGTCATCATTCTTATTGTTGGCTTAGACAGGGTTCTAAAAACCTTGGAGATTTCTGTCTTGAGCTTGTAAGTACGACTGTATTTTCTGTCTGAGAGTGGTAATGGCATCAGGCAATATCCATTGTACAGACATGCATGAAGTGCCAGAAGTTATTGATGCAACCCCTCCAAACCCTGTAGAGCATGATGTAGGTGAAGTGAAAAGCTCCATCCGCCTTACAGTCAAATCTAATATCACCGCTGCAAGTAGTGTCCATGAACTACTGGAATGTCCAGTATGCACTAATTCAATGTATCCTCCCATTCTTCAGGTTCGACAAACTCTAAACCTTGACGAATTTGTGATTCTTTTCTATTTGTGTTGATTAGGAAATTTTTTTCTTTATAAATTTTTTTCTTTTTGTATTGAATAATGTTTGTATGCCTGAGGAAATTATGATGCATCATGTCTCATACAAAATTATATTCACAGTACAGATTTTGTTGTCACAAGCACTGGCTTGCTCTAGTTCATAATTAGAACTAAACAACTTATAGAGTCCAAAATGTTTGACCTGAGCTTAAAACAACTCTATAAACTGCAGTCTGCAGTAGTATTAGTTACTATGTTTTTATATGCCCGGCACCCTCTGGAAGCATTTTCTCTACTGGACCACATATTTAAAAAAAATAAATTGTAGTTTTGATGGTCTGAAATCGACAAAATTGGTGTGGTAGCCAATACTGTAGAGTCAGACCTCATATTCAGAGGATGTTGCATGCTCATGGGCATTTGAGCCTAGATCTCCTTCTGGGTACAAGATTTGGCTTCTGTGCTTGTCATGGACAAAACAGGGCAGGAATGGAATCTTATTTGGCATATTAAATAGAGTTCCCTTCACAAGCAGTCTGATAAAGGAATAATTAAGAATAATATGTGAATGTTCTATGCATAATGTGGGATAGCTTTTATTCATATCTGGATATTAGCTCCTCAATAGAGTGCCAACCTGCCAATAATAACTTTGTTGGTTTACAATTTTACAGATGAAACAAAAGGCATGTCTAATTGAGTAGCCAAATCCTTTGATATCTAGTCACTTGACAAAAGTTTTAAACAGAACTGTCATTTATGTAAGGGACCGCTGAGTGAATGTAGCTGTGCTGTTAATTTTTCTTTCATTTGCTCTAATTACATATGCCTACAGGAACTATCCTTATGAGTTTTTTGTTCTAACTTTGTCATTTGAAGCTTTTATACCTAGTATCATTTTTCAAATGCTCTGTACAAAACCAGAGACAGGATTTGGTCATTGCCAGTTATTTGATTTATAATATAGTGCCAACCTGCTAAATGATAACTTTGGTGACTTACAGATGGCTGAAACTTTCAGTTTACAGATTGCCACAAAGGCATATATTTCTTTAGGTAGCCAAATCCATTTGTATAGTCACCGAACAAAAAGTTATAAACAAAACATTGACATTCCTATATGTATGGAATGAGTCAACAAACTAGACATTTCTTTCTTTTGCTCTCAGTACATCCATAGGAGAATCAAATGTGTTGATGCCATATGGGTGGGTGTGGTTGTAGAGTTCTATGAGATAGACACTTTGGTTGTGAATTCAGCTTGTGAGAACCTGCTCTATTTGTTTGGGAAAGTATGCTCAGTCAGTAAATATTCCTATGAATTTTTATTCCACCTTTGTCTCATGTATTATCACTCTCTTATCTGTGGTATTCTTCTGACGAGTTTGCACATATGCATTTACCCCCATACTTCATCAAAATAGCTAGTGTTCTTAATTTTGTTTTTAATTATTCCGAGTTTAGATTTGTCTGTCAATTTTTTTTATGTATTTTGACTGGCACCTGACATCTGGATCTTCTCATTTATCAGTATCAGTGAATTGAGTGCTAACTGCATCCTGCCTTATTCATGACACTTAATAGTTGAACAGCAGATTTTGCAACCTTACAACCTATCATAAAAATAAACCCACAGTTTCTGCCAGAAGCTTTCTTACCCCTTTTCACGGACTCTGGAAATATCATGTTGATTAATTATTAATATGACTTATGCATTTACTACTCCAAAATCCAATTACTACACCTTTAGCCTTACTCTTTTGGAACTGGCAGTGCCTGTTCCACGGTGTTTGCTTTGCCAGTACATTGATACTGTGCAAAGTTAAAAAATATGGCTAACCTATTATCCCATTCATGAAAAGACTTTAATCAAACTTTTTACTGCTCTCCTCTTGTTGCACTAGGTGCCATATTGGCGCTAAGATAAGGTTCCAGTATTTGTTTTCTTATCGGCACTAAGATAAGGTTCTGGTATTTGTTTTCATTATTGACACTAAGATAAGGTTCCAGAAAACCTTGGAAAATGATTCTTGTTTTCACCTCCAATCTTGGATTGCACATGCTCTTATGGATGATTGCATGCATGCATCCAGTAGATTGATTAAAGTAACAATATTGCTATCCAAATTATGCCATAAAGCAACAGTAATGCCTATGCGTAGGATGTTCAAAATATATTTATGATGTGTTACTGATGTAGGAAGACCATTCCTAGACTCTGCTGCTCCATGTGGATAAAATAATTGTAATACAGCAATAATGCCACATTATAAGTTGATAGATAGACTGTGCTAGTCTAATATTATTCACAGTTGGCAGATGCTCCACATTTTTTGCCTCTCCTGTTCCCTGCCCAGATACAGATATGATACAGCCCATATACCACATTCATTCTGAAAACGGGACCTAGCTGGGCTGTATCACGTGTGCATAGATGCCCTAGCAAGCTGCCCCAATACACGTCCTTTTGTCAGATACAGACACCATACATCCCATATACCACATTCCGATGTATCTGAACAAGGGCTCATATCTGGGCTGTGTCAGATATGCATGGATGCACTACCAAGTCCCTCCCAACCTGTATCCTTTTAAGGTTTTGAATTTTTTTTCAAAAACTGATAAAAAATAGAACTTCAAAAAAAAGATGTTCTAAGCACATATATATATGTATATTTCTGGTTTTATAGTTTTAAATTTATAATGATTCATTTTCTTTGTATTTTTTTATTTTGTGATTTACACTTATATATTATTGTTTACATATGTTATCTAATAATTTTATTCCCTATATTTTTTTTATATGTTTTCTATATTTCTAAGACCTAGGTAGTTTTTAAGGTCACTGCCAATCAAGACATCAATTTGGTGTAAATGGATTGTTTTTCCTTATAGCATTTAATGTTTTAAGGAGGGATAAATACTTCACACACGGGTTTGAATACAGAAGCCTTCACCAAAGGATCCACTCGGGATGTGTGCACATATTTGCATCATGTTCTATGCCTTTTGATGTGTGTGTTTAAAAGACTTGAAAGGACTGTATTGTGCCTTATCCTATCAGGTCTAGAAGATATGCTGTATATACACCCAGTACCAGATCTGTTTCTGTGCAACAGATAGATTATTGGGTACTTGGGGGAGCTTCAGTGTTGTGCTATTGAATTTCTTTCCACTGGATCTTCATTAATTTACCTGTTTATTTTTCTGGAGATCTGGAAACTTTGAGATTTCGTCTTTCATTTGATGCTCTGGCCATACTATTTAATCTCTGCTGCCCTTTCATTCATTGACTTAGTTATTTTGAAAATCATGAATTGATTGTGGACATGAATTTGCACTGTGGTTATGGTTGCAGTGTCCGAATGGTCATACACTATGTTCTCAATGTAAATCCAGAGTTCACAACCGTTGCCCTACATGCAGGCATGATCTTGGTAATATCAGATGCTTGGCCTTGGAAAAGGTAGCAGCTTCCCTTGAACTTCCTTGCAAGTACCAGAGGCATGGTTGCCAGGAAATATTTCCTTACTACAGTAAAGAAAATCATGAGGGCCGTTGTATTTTCAGGCCATACAATTGCCCATATGCTGGTTCTGAGTGTACTGTAACTGGCGACATTCCTTTTCTTGTGGCTCATTTAAGAGATGATCATAAAGTGGATATGCATTGCGGTTGCACTTTCAACCATCGATATGTAAAGTCAAATCCCCACGAAGTTGAAAATGCTACGTGGATGTTAACTGTGAGTCTTAATCTGAATGCATTTGATGTTTATGTACCGAAAATGTTTTATTTTCTTTTTCTTATCTCTTTCTCATACTTCCTATCTGCAGGTATTCAATTGTTTTGGGCAGTTCTTTTGCTTACATTTTGAAGCATTTCAGTTGGGAATGGCACCTGTATACATAGCTTTCTTGCGATTTATGGGAGATGATAATGATGCAAAGTGTTTTAGCTACAGCCTTGAGGTTGGAGCAAATGGTCGGAAATTACTTTGGCAAGGAGTGCCACGAAGCATTAGAGATAGCCACAGGAAGGTGCGTGATAGTCATGATGGACTGATCATCCAAAGAAACATGGCACTGTTTTTTTCTGGTGGTGAAAGGAAAGAATTGAAACTGAGAGTAACTGGGCGTATTTGGAAGGAGCAATAATTAGCTTGACATTTAATGGCTACTGAACGTACTGTGATTTGCTGCTGCTTAAATCTCTTCAATTTCATTTGAAGGGTAAAGATCTGATTTGTAAGTCGTCCATACCTTAAATACCTTCCCAGAAGCTTCAGAATTATTATTTCTCAATTAGAACTCCGTAGTGCATCCTCTGAAATGATTTACAGAAAACCATAGCTGATGAGTACATCATCTGCAAAGAATACATCCTTGATATCTTGGCATTCCTTAGAAATGAAGTATTTGCTAAATGTGGAGCTTTGTTGTACATCTATCTGCTGTTCATCTTTGATGAAAACTGTTCATCAACACTACAATTATTGATGCTTTATTAGGTTAAATTATTGAAATATCATTTTGTGCCCATGATTGAATTGACTGCAATGGCTGCAGTTTTTTGCATTGTTCAGTTAGAGAAAGTTGTCCTTGATATTCAGAGGTTTCAACCTGCATCAAGTTAAAGCGGAATCCACTTAATGTTGGCTATCTTTATTCTACAGTTCCCAATCTTTCCATTGTAACAAATGGCTTAAAAAAATTGCCATTTGGGTCGTCTTTCCTTTCCTTGACTGCATTATATTCGTATTAGAATTAGTGAGAAATATCAGAAATATGCAATGATTAATGAAGACAATGGTAATGTAAACGACAATGTTATTAATCTAGTGTGGTGGCGTTGGATTGTTCATTTTAATGAAAAATTTCATATCCAGGGATTTATGATGAGAACCTCAACGTTTTCCCATCTGAAGTGAATAATGTAACCATGATTGGAAAATTAAGAGTTTAAAGTTCCACCTGCTGTGGTTGGAAGTTGCAATACTTAATCACCTTATTGCCTTTACATACGAGAGTTACAAGTTAGCTGATCTAGCTTTTTTGAGTAGTGAAGTCTGGAAATTAACCAGGCCCAGCTAATGAGACCACAAACTGGGGGGCCTCATCCCCAGCCCAAGCGTTCATGCAGGTCAAAGTCTACAAGCTGAATGGCTCTGGGAGGGCTTAAAGCTCGTGAGCTCAATCTTGTAGCAGGGACTTGAACCTGTGTGGCTGATTTAACTTTGTTAATATGTAACACCACTGTACCATGCTCTTAACGGCAAGTTAGCTTTTCTAGTTAAATTTATGTAGAAGTCCATTCACTAATTTGCAACTCTGTAAATAGGCCTATAAGTCAGCTTATTATACAAAGAATAAATTAATTATTACAATTCTAGTAACAACATAATAAATCATTATCTTCTATGGTGTTTGATTCGCTGATTTACTCCAGTTTTTATATTTAAATGGTTAATGATTATTTAAGCATGGAACAAACAAAGAGCTAATCCAGTGGCTTAGAGGTGGTTAAGCTTGATTCGAAGTTATTCATATAGGTTCCTGATCTTAAAGGTAACGATGGTCACAATACAGGTTTTGTGGTATTTTATTGTGGAAAAAGGTTGAAGAGAGGGCCATTATTTTACTTCTAAATTTGGATCTGAAATTTGCTTAAATATTGGATGGACACCAAAGCACGCATCTTGGGGAGAGGGGGCAGTAGTCTCATGGGCTAACTTTGCGAGCATGTAGTGGTTGCATAGAATAAATATCATAGGACCTCTGTTTTTGTTTTTTTGAAATGTGGACTAGACTCTTATCTATCATCTATCTATAACTAAGGTTTGGAGGTGTGACTCATCATTCAACTTGCCACATCAACCCATCTACTGAGAAGTGTTCAAAATTTGACTTTTTAAATATTCTATGAAAATTTAATGATGACAGCTCTGGGAGTTGAACAAACAAATATTATTGGCTGTGTAGAATATCATATTTTATTTAAAATATTATCATATTTTTATTTAAAATATAACTTATATGCAACACAAATGGACCAATAGTTGAACACAAAAATATAATATTTGTTGTTATAAAAACAACACATTATTATTTAAAATACAACATATATCTAACAAAAATGGACCAATAGTTGAACACAAAAACTTTTTGACAATCCTTCACATTTCATGGGAAAATACATGGTATTTATTGTGTTCACCTTTTATATTTGCCATGGGAGAAACTATTAATATGAAATACTCCAACGCATATACATTTCTACCCTAATAGTTGTACACTTAAGAATAATATTTTTTCAATATGACAATAATACTTGTTTAAATGAGCATCTTATTTTATAAATGACACACTTATAGTGGATAGTTATGATATTTTATTTGAGTTGAAAAATTATGTAGTTCACTTGTTAATGAATGTAATTATGTTTTTTTAATATGATATTGATAGGTTCTCATATGTTCAAGTATGGGTTCATTTTGATCAATGTTGGCTATTTTATAATTTACATGTGAAATATTTATTTACAATATATAATATAGATATGTGGGAAGAATGAATATTATAAGCACAACTGCCATGACAACAATTGGACCCTGTACAACTACTGGCCCCTCTCCCTTATTCACATGATAAGTATCCCTTCATTTTACTCAAACTTTGCCCCATTTATGCTGCCAAGTTAGGGTGAGTACTTTGTGCGTTAATGGCGTCACAATCTACACAGATTAATGATATCAAGTTTCCACAATCCATAATGTTCATTCAATGATTTCTGGATTTGATTGTGTGAAAAGTTTTACATCAACGTTTCGGATCACACTCCGTGATCCATCATCAGGATGAAAGCAACCTTTAATTCTTTACTTTCATCCTGATGATGATCAAATCCATAAATCATTGAATGAACATTATGGATTGAATACTTTGTGGATTACACCTAAATGTCGAGAGAGGTGAAGATTGGATTTGTTGTTTGCATCGGGGAATAAGCCCAAAAGGGTGCACTTAATTGAGTCGTTCAGCTATTTGACAACATTGATTTATTATTTTTACGTAGAAGGTGTTCCTTCTGCGAGGAGGAGCGAGTTTGTGATCAATGATTGAAACAATCTCAGTGATTAGATTTTCGCCATTTTATTTTTTTCTTGTCATTATGCGTTCACTGTTTTCCACTCGCCATTTTTCTGTCCTAGCAACGAGGATGATTCTTTAAAAGTTTGCCTTTACAGTTGCGCAAATTTCAAAACATTAAGGGTTATTGCTTACGATTTGACTTTCTACCTTTAAAATAGGTTTACGTTTACGAATCGACTTCTGAAAAGGTAGGTTCTATTATAATTTTATTTTTTATGTTTGTTTTTTTGCTATAAAAGCTAAATTTTAGTTTTATCAGTTTTAACATATTTTTTTTAATAATTATTTGAACATTTTTCAAGTATAATTTATATATAAATTTTATTAATGTTTATAATGAATTGTATAACAATTTTTTATTTGTTTTTTTTGATACATAAGAGTTTTTATATATTTATTAATTAAAAACACCGGAATTACAAGTGTCTGTTATGTAGGAAAGAGGGCGAACAAAAAACCCTTGTCAACCAGCTCTCAAGAGCCACCCAAAATGCCAAATCAAGTGCAAACTGAACTTCCAAAATACTGCTAACTGACTACCACTAACCATAACAAGCCAAAGCTAAAATAAATGAACACTGGCCACTATAATGGTGACAAGACTTCTAGAACTGCCCAAACCAGAACAACAAAAAAAACAACCATCAACCAAAAAAACCACCCCAACTTACAAAGAATTGTTTAAGACTGCAAAATCTTCGAACTCCTCCTTCCAATCTTCCTTATCCATTGCCATCAACCCGATCATCTTCTTCAGAAAGATAATGACAACTATCGCGATTACCCTATGCCGCATCAATCTTGGACCTTGCAAATCTAAAAGGAAGGGGTAAATTTTCACCGTGTCCTCCAAGCTCACCCGTTCCATGTCGCAGGGACGCGGGCATCCCCTGCCTTCTAACACCACACAATGCACCTCATCAACGCCTTCGACCAGGTCTGCTCTGAACAACTTCAACAACAATTGTTTTGCCTCCACCTTCAACTCCAAATTGTCTAATAGAGAGGCAAGGAAACATGAAGAGATATGCAAATTGTCTCTCCCGTACTTCTTGGACTCTGGATGCCCCAAACCTAACACCATCTTCATCGCCGTAAGCACCAACGAATCGTATTTCACCAAAATCCGTTTCAAGCATTGGTCAGTGACTTCCCTAAAGGAAGTCTATCTCGTCGACGAACGCAAAGAGATTGGAGTGTCTGCTCTGAAACGAGCAAGGCCTACAACAAAAACTTCCACAATAAACTTTGAACACTTTGTCATCCTCAACCTCCTACTAGAGACACTTGATAGAAGGGAAGGTAGAAAACCCACAAACACCTCACATCAGAAAGGAATGCATAATGCAGAAGAGGACCAAGTCTATCCTAAATAGCTCGGGCTACGAAAACGCTATCACCGACCTCTAAATGTACCACCACCCGAAATGCTAGTTGTCACTTCATAAGCACGAGCTTGTCTTTCTTTAAAAACCATAATCTCTTAACAAGGCGGCCAACTAAATTACTAACACCCCCGTACATCCAGCTTAATGACTTAACAAACGATTTCCACCCACGCTGCCGAACTGCCACCTCAACAAAGAAAACCGCCTTCCGACTGCCACTGTGGCAATATGCCACCTCCCTCCGCCATCTGGAGGGTCACCCACCCTACCTCCCACAACAATTTTTTATTTGTTAATATTTAGTTTATCTTTTGATTAATCTTAATATTGTTTGTTACTAATTATATTTTTGGTACATATTTTATTAATAGTTAAATTTTAATAAATTAAAAAATTAGTATTTTTTTATTATTAATTTTGAGAGACATTTTACAATGGAGTAATGGGTGAAATGTAATCCATGAGTGTGTTAATAAAATAAATTATTTTCAATTTTAAATTTGACAACCATCTACATGTTAAAATATTAATTATTATTTTTATTTGTTAATTATAATTGAATAATCTATGGATACAAATCTTGAATAATTAACTAAACTAAAAATATAGAACAAGCACAAATAAAAATTTGAAATAATATAATTATTAAATAGATGCATAAAATGCTATTTATTATTTAAAACTTCTAAATAATCAATCAAAAATTTAGAAAAAACTTTTGCAAATATATGTTTTTATGGGGTAGACAAAAATTTATCCTTTTAAAACATATATTTTATAATTTTTTAAATAATATTAATAATTTTAAAAATATAAATAAAAAAATTAGATACAATAAAACTTGTGTTTATATATGTAGTAAATAAAATAGTTGCAAAGTAAATTAAAATATTTTTAATAACTAAAATGTTTCCAAATCAATATCTTTGAGTGTTTTTTTAATAATTTAATTATTTATTAACTTAATAAGTTTATTATTTACTAAAGTTAATATTATTTATTATTTTTTTCAATTATTATTTTTAACATTTGAATTTTGATATATTTTAATTTTACATTTTGTTTACTCTATTTTAATTTTTAATTTAGATTTAAGTTATAATTTTATTTTAATTATTTATTTATTTTCATGAAATTACAATAAAAGTTATATCAAAATTTTAATCATTGTAAAATAATTAATTTTTAACGTTTATTTTAATTCATATAATATGTAGCCGTAATAACAGCATTTCGTCTGTAATTGTGTAAATGTATTTTGAAAATGATAATACAAAGGCCCTTCTTGGAGCAGCCGATTTATAAATTTTTCTGCAATTCCTTCAATGGGGTACAGCTCCTAAACCATCTCATCGACAAAAAAAAAAAAAATAATATTAAATATTTATGTGCTTTAAGTTGTTCTTTAATAAGATTTTTATAAAGTTTTTATTGATTATTTTATAATTATAGAAATCATATTTCTTTTAGTTAATAATTAAATTTGTTAAGAATTGTGTATATTATAATATAACAAGTTAGATTGAATTAAACTTAATATGGTTGGATATAAAATCAAATCCAATGTTAATTCATTTTGAAATGTGATTATAAACACACTAAAGTTACTAAAGGGTGCAAGGTTGTATGGACTTGACATTAGTATGTATTAACATTCAAAAAAATATAATCTAAATAGAATCTATATAGTTATAAGGTTGTTTGTGAAACTAAAGTGAATCAAGTATGGGTGAAAGAAAAACAATGGCATAGCGTAATTTAAGACTTCCAAAGGTGAGAAACAAGTGCAAACAAGAAAAGTGGGAAAGAAAATACAATAGGTCAATTGCAAGGAAATCAAACCAACAAGCATTTTGTAAATTAGTACATATTCAAGGACAAATTACATGTCCTATGTACTTTTCAAGTAACTTCCTCCCTTGGTGTTGTCTCCTCTACAAACTCCAACTTACCAATTAGTACAATTGTGAGTGACATGTTATATGTAGTTGCAAATGTTTGCAAATAAATTAACAATGAGGGAGGAGGAGAGGGAGATTGAATGATATGTTAGATGTTGTAGTTGCAGATGTTGGCAAAAAAAATAACATTGAAGGAGAGGGAGTATATATATATAAAGAGAGAGAGAGAGATAGAGATAGAGATATAAAGAGAGAGAAAGCAAGATAGAGATAGGCAACCAAAATTTAACATACTAAAATGTACGAATATTTAATCTCATTACAAAAGAAAGGCCCATTTTTACCATCACATAATCATATCAATATCAAGTTCATATGTACAACGCAACATAACTTAACACTAAAAATTCTTTAGGATATCCACCATACCTATATATTAACCTACATGAGGTCCTAATCAATGCATCAACTAAAAAGAACTTTGCCCATCTTTTTTTTGGCAAGAAGTAACAAAGCTTTATAACATGAAATCTATGCTACTTAGAGAACAATCACATGGTCTGATTTGTCAACTTGAATCTAATGAGTGACACTAGGAGCTTAAAATCAAATTGATTGAATTTTGTGGCAATAAATTATTTGGCAGAATGTCTCAAAGATGTGGTCACAAAAATGCACAAAATGTATTTGTTGTAAAATCCTTAGAAAAATTTAAGCAAATGCAATCAACATGTATAAACTCAATCTTGAAAACCTTTGCTCGATTTCTCCTTGCTTTTGCTAGAACATGAGCTTTAGAATAGCGTATGACATCTATCACAACTACCTTGGTAGACGTGTGAAAATGTGGAACAATAAATGTGGCACTTTAGTTGTTACTCTCTCTCTCTCTCTCTCCCCCTTTATATATCTCTATCTCTCTTCCTCTCTCTCTATCTCTCTTTGTCTCCATCTCTCTCTATGTGTGCGTGTCTTTCTTCATCTCCCTCTCCCCTCTCTAACTCTCTCCCCTCCTTGTATATCTATTGTTCTCTATCTCTATCTTTCCCCCCCCACCTCTCTTTATACATACATACATGGCAAGTTTGGATTGCTAGGACAAAATGGCCAATCAAAAGTTAGTCTCTCTTTTCTTTATCACTCTCTCTCTCTCTCTCTATATATATATATATATATATATATATCTCCATTGCTCAATATATATTTTTTACGTCCTCTTTGTCAATCTCCTCCTCTCTCCCTCTTGATCTCTCTATCTCTCTACCCATCTATATGTCTTTGATTCCCTCTCTATCTCTCTATTTATTTTTATATTTGACATTCTCTATCAAAGATGTTTTAAGGTGAATTATTGGGCCTTAAGCAAATGATGTATTACCCAAAGAATAACTCCCCATGGACTCGTGCCATCTTTGGATTGTTGGATTGCAATAATTGATTGGAAGTTTCTCTCTCATCTTCCCTCCCTCTCACACTCTCCCTCTAGGTACCTCTGTCTCTCTTTTCCTTATATTTGTTTCCCACTATATCTCTTATCTTTATCTTCTCCCTCTTTCTCTCTCTATCGAGGTCTATCAATTTTCTTCTCTCTCTCTCTCTCTCTATATATATATATATATGTCTCACTTTATGTAAATGTTAGTGTTTGTAATATTTAATGTGTTGGAATAGAATTTGAGTAAATAGTACATATGTAGGCACAAATTTCCTCCTCTTAAACTTATAAGCTCAATGAGAATTCAAAATTACTACAAGTAAACAAAAGTCTAGGTATTAAAGAAGAATAGTAACAAAAATTGAATAGAAGAAACATACACCTACTAAGAAGCCAAAATCTCAATTAAAGGTAACCCACTTAAGCCTACCATTGAGAAAAGTGTGAGATTATTGGAGAATAGTGTTGTTCTAAACCCCATCTTTTTGAGTGGTTATGCAAGATTTGCTTTAACAAATATAAAAGTGTAGCTCCATATTAATTATCACTGTTTTGTGTTTTGATCCCTTAGATGTCTTCTATCTTGAGAAGGATAAGGGGATAAAGGCACTAAAGGATAATGTGAATCTAAAAAGTCAATATGAGGACATATACATTGATTAACAATAATTCAACATTTCATTAAAAATATCACCTTTGATTCAAGATCATCAAAGGTATAAACACCATACTAGTTTCCAACCTATGCCAACATCCTTCTTGATGTATTGAATACTAATTGGTCCACACATCTCAACTTGGATATAATCATATGATTGAAATGGTTGGGCTTAAAGAGCACACCCTAAGCTTTGAATGCTTAGGTGGAAAATGTAGGCCCATTCATTTCACCAATGTTTGTTCTCGTTCAAAAAAAATCATCGTTAACATTCAAATTCAAACTCAATTTCAAGCAGAAGTTTGGTTGACGCATGTAAGTGTTTGATTGCCTAAAATAATAGATACCTAGCACCTCATGGAAAATGGCTATTGTAGTGGACATAAGACATGGATGTTCTCACAATACAGTCACATTGTTTCACCATATACAACAAATAGGTTTTTAACCTGATCAATTTCTATTTGCCAACGTACTCTCAACCTTACCTAAAATGGGAGCTTTGGAATAGGGTATGGACATCCATAAAATAATAATAGGGGGATTATTTCTAGATATTACACTTGGAAATGCTTTGGTAGACATACATGAAAAATGTGGAAGCATGTACAAGACATGCGAACTATATGACTAGATGCCAAAGAAATGTGTTCTCATGGAATGCTATGATTCAAGGATATGCACCAAATGTGTGTTGAAAATGATTTATAAACTTTCAATCAAATGTGATGGTAGGTGTAAAGCTAGACTATGTAACCTTTGCTAACATCCCTCCTGCTTGTGCCAAAATGGGAGCTTTGGAACAAGGTATGGACATCCATCATAGGATAAAGGATAGAGGAAATTTTCTAGATGTTGTAGTTGCAACTACCTTGGTAGACATGTATGCAAAATATGGAAGCATAACCAAAGAACATGAATTGTTTGACATAATTCCTCCAATAATTGTTTGATAGAATTCCATGATTGTAGGATATGCAAAATGTGGAAGCATAGAAAAGCTACATGAGCCATTTAACATAATACCTCAAATAATTGTTTGACAACATATTGTAATTGTAGGATATGCAAAATGTGGAAGCATAGACAAGGAACGTAAACTGTTTGACATAATGTCTCAAATAAATATGTTCTCATGCAACACATTGATTGTAGGATATTAAAAAAATGGATTTTTTAAAAAGGGTTTAGAAAATTCCAACCAAATGCAATTGGTAGATGTAAATCCAAAATCTACAACCTTTGTGAGCATCCTCCTAGCTTGTGCCACATGGGAGCTTTGGAATAGGGTACGAACATCCATCAAAACATAAAGGATAGAGGAATTTTATTAGAGGTAGTTGCAATTGCTCTAGTTACAGACATGTATGCAACATGTAACTACATATCCACAACATCTACATATTCAACTTCTAGAGTACTTTTGATACCCTAGGTAGTTGTAGCTACAATTTTCCATACAAATTAGTGAAGAATATATGAGATTAAGGGAGTTGAGGAAGTTTCAAATAAGGTATATGCTTAGGTTGAATCAAGAGAAATGATATTTTGTGGATGTGCATTATGTGTGTGTGACTTGTGATGTTATTAAATTGTGAGGATCTATGTCTAGGCTAGAGTTATCAATGTGGTTGTTGTGTCAATATTCCATTCCATGTTTGTTAATTCATGAATCTCATGGTCTCGTGTCTAAGTTGAGATCATCATGTATGAGTTTGATCTATTATGGCACAATATGCATTTGATCCAGTGACAAGGAAGACTCTATGGACTAAATTATTGATCATCCTTCATGCCTCAATGAAGTTGCATAGTTTCCAATAGACATAGAGAATAGCTCCATGTTAATTCATGCATAAATTAACATCATGATTATTTTAGTGAATAAAAAATTCAAATGATGGTCATCTTAGTAGAGGATATATTTTCTATTTTCGTTACAAGTTGAATAGCGTGTCTTTTCATAGTGAAGTGTTGCCTTGATTATCAAGGTGTTCTTAGGATGATTACTATATTAGTTTAAAGTTGGATAGTGTTGGTGTGATATAAAAAGGCGTTACATTGTGATCAAGGTATTTCCTTGTTGACATGTGTTAGGGCCCATTTGAGTGGTTGTAGGCCCTCAAACTATATTCAATGTAATTGTGACTCAAATGTTTAGAAACTTGTGTGTGTGTGTGTGCATGCTTGTGCATGTGTCAATTGGTCAATCTAGTGATATTGAGTTCTAGATTGGCCAAGTGGTGGATGCCATAATTTTCCTAGATTGGCTAAGTTGTGGATTCCATGGTTCTCTTGGATTGGTTCTAGAAATTAGCTAAAAAAATTCTTAGATAGTAGAAGCCTTACACCAATCAAATGGGTTGAAGAACTCTAAATGAACACACACCTCAACAACATCCATATGAAGTTTAATACCTCATTGTAATGGTGGATAGGAGGGAAATTAGGCACGATAATTGGATTGGCCTCCAAGAAAAGTACTCTAAACTCTAATAGAATATTGGTAACACATGCTCCTACATTCTATAAATTAATGAATAACTTTGGTTGCAATAAAGATGAATGCATATTATCTCTAAATTCATGAATCTAACTAAAATTATATTTGACTCTTGTAATGAACTTTGTAATATTTGTTTACCCAATATGTCTATAGGAGAAAGGGGTAGAGTTTTCTTAAGGACTCTATCAAAGATATGCAGTAGGAAGTGTTAAGGATCAAGAGGCTTGCTATTCATTTTTCATAAGGAATTAAGTTTTAATGTCTAGAGAGCTATATAGGATATGCTAATAGTTAAAGATATAGTACTTTGTGTAAAGTAATTGTGTAAAATTTTACCCATCACCTAAAAGATAGAGTTATCTTTTGAATACTATGATTCTAGTGTGTGATATAAATTACTTAAGTCTTGTATGAGCTTCCTAAAGGCTTAATGAGTACATGATCATTTTTATTAGGATATTATAGTGTTTTTTTGTCATTTGGTAAAGATAATTATAAACCCTCTAAGGCTTGATACCTTCTTATTTAATTAATACTTTATATTATTATTTGGGTTAATTTGTAAGACATGTGACATGATTCTATAATGTTCTAGTGAATGAACCTAACTACTTAAGTGTAAGTGACCTAGAGTGAATGATCTAGATAATTGGAGCCATGGATGGTTAAAGGCTAAAATGTTGAGGTTATCTAATCGAGATTATTTAATTTGGAAAATAATTCTCTTATGTCATATGGGTGATTTCAATTAGTTTACGGATACTCATAAAATCATAAAGGATAGAGGTTGTTAGATGTAGTTGCAACTGCTCTAATAGACATGTATGAAAAATATGGAAGCATAGAGGCATGTGAACTATTTGAAAAAATGCCCCAAAGAAATGTGGTCTTATGGAATGCCATGATTACAAGATATGCACAAAATAGATTTGTTCATGACAAGGCTTTAAAAAATTTCAAGCAAATCAAATTGGCAATTGTAAAGCCAATGTCTTCCTCACCTATGCTAAAATGGAAGCTTTGGAACATGTTATGGACATCCATCAAAGCATAATGGAAGGGGGATTATTTTTAGATATTACAATTAAAAATGCTCTAGTAGCTATGTATGGAAAATTTGGAAGCATAGAAGATGCATGTGAACTGTTTGAAAAAATGCCTCAAAGAAATGTGGTCTCATGAAATGAGATGATTGTAGGATATGCACAAAATGGATTTTGCAAGGATGCTCTCAAAATCTAGGAATTAATGAAGCACTGTAGAACATATCCTAACATTATAAGCTTTGCTTGTGACAATAGGACTTAGAAAAAGAGGAACTCAAAAGGATGAGAGGAATTTTAGAGACACAATGGGGGACATCATTGGTTTGAATAAAAGATTATATTCATAATATGGTCAAATTTACTTTATTCACTTGTGGAAAACCTAAAAAATGGTAATAAAGTTAAATTTCATTTGGTAAGATATGAATTGAATACTTTTTCATTAGTTGCATACCTAGAAAATCCTAGTGAAGACTAAATTCCATATGCTACATCTAATGTTTGTTTACAATCCTTAATCGCAACTACATTAAGAATCTTGAATTTTTGTATCTAATTCATGTCAAAATTTTGTAGTATGATATTCATTTGATAATGTCCAAAGACTTATGAGTTGTGGCCAATGATTTTTGTTCAACTAATTTTGAAATGAAATTCTATCATAAGCATACATGTTCATATACAATTAAGGAAAAAACATTAGTTTTTGGAAAGAATCTAGAATGATGAACTTTAATTCTTCATTTGATGCAAATGCATTTGACAAATTTATGGTTATAAGAGAATATACATTTCTTAGTTATTATAAGTCTTTATAATGAGTGTTTTTAAAGTTTACAATAGAAGAAGACAATTTATCATGAAGTTCCTTATATTCTTATAAAAGTTAAATTACTTTGTAACTATCATTAATAGTATCACATTTGAGGTCCCAAGGTGTATCTAAAATTATAACTAAATATTTTTGTGTATGCATAATAATGGTAGGGAACATTTGAATTGAAGCAATTCCATTGTCATTATTTTTTTATAAAATAATCCCATAGATTTCATTTGGTGGAGTGAGGTCCTCAATAAAAAAGGTGCTATATTCTTCCTCCTACCACTTGGTACCGCATCTTTTTGACTTGAAGTATTCACAATCCTTGATGATGGGTTTGTTCATAACAATTTAGTTATATGGATTCTTCCTTAGAATTTATTATATCCCATACCACTTTTAGGTTTCTTTTTTGCTCATTCCAATGCTATCCAACTATAAAATTTGTTAGTTTCCTTGGCAAAATTCGGTCTCTTATTTCATGCTAAATGAGGATTATTTACTTTGCAATTCATTTTAGTATTTCATTTTCCATTTTTTTGTATTCTCTATACTCCCATCACTCTTTCTATTTTCCTCCATCTTAGAGCTTAGTAGCTCATATACTAGTTGCTCTTAGCCTTCTTTTATCATCTTCTCTCTTCTTCCTCATGGTTGGAGTTAAATCTATGAAACCACAATGATAAACAATTATTGCCTATTGACACACTACAAACGACTTACCCTTGAGCTTTAGTTTTCTTACTACTTGCATCAATAGAGTAGTTGCATGATCAATCCCTATTCAATCTTGAAATTAAACCTAAATTTCTATCCTTATGGCTCATTAGGCCCTTACTTTTAAACCATGCTTTGATTCCATATACGATAACCCAATTGACCTAGGAAAAATTAGACTATTTTAAAAAATTGAACTTAAGATTTTTCCCCCATTATATAAAAGAATGTAGTCTTACAACATTAATAAATCCCTATGAAAAGTCATTTGAAAATTCTCTTGGATCGACATACTTGGTTTCTTGGGTTTGATAACCACATTGAGATTAGGCATTCATGTCTAGGTCTAAACAAGTTCTTATTTTATCTTAACACAAGGTGACAACTAAGATATAGGATTTAAGACAAGATTTAGTTTGGGTTGAACCATCAAATTTAAATAGATTCAGTATGGGAACACATGTAAAATCTAACTGGTACATTCTCACATTCATGAAATACCAAGCATATTTGACATAATTTAATTATGCTTATGGATGTGAAAGTATTTTATATAACCTAGTTTAATCAAGTGTCTAGGTCTAAAAAATTAATGGACTTAGATTTGTTGGCTGAGTGGAAGCAAGAGTCATATGAAACATCACATAATTGTAAGTTGGTTCTAGAATCCTAAGGCTATATTCTATAGTATTCCAAAGAGGAAACTTGTTTTCTTAGGGTTAAATTTAATATAAACTCATGGCGTGCACCTAATGTTAGGTTTCTTGACTCTCAAAAATCTTAGGCATGAACAAATCATCAATTTTAATTTATTTGGGAGCTAGTTTTGGGTCTTATAGGATTTCTCTCTAGAGTTCCATAGACCTAATTCGACTACTAAATTTAACTAATTTGTGCACTCAAGTTTGTACTTTCTAAAAATTAGGTTCCAACCCTCATTTATATATGAACACATGTATGTGAAGATTCACTCTAGTAGATTAGTGGATATAGATTCAATTGGGGCATCAATAGTTAGAAAATCCACTAGAAATTGCTACACATGTGGAAAATTTATAAATTTTGACATGCTTAGGCTCTTAGTTGCAAAAGTATTATGAAATTATGAACAATAGTGTACCAGGGACATAAGCATCCTTGAAAAAATTTAATTATTGGAGCTCTCAATTTTAATCTTGACATGTGATTATATTTAAAATTTCCTATAGATGTGGGTATTTATAAATTTGATGTTACTCAAGAGCTTAGGTTTGGATTTGACACTTTTGCATTCCTAAAAATATTGTAAAGAGCCATTTAGACTTTAAATCATTGAATCTTGCAAATAGCCATATGATAGTGGTTTCAATCTAGGCTATGGGAATTTTAACTCAAAGAGTTTTACTAATACTTCCTTTGATGATTTATTTATAGGGTTTATATAATTATCTCTTAATAAATTTTTACCATCTACAAGACTTGATTTATAGCTAGGGGATTTGCTCAATTGATGACATAAGAGAATTACTTGCTAAATTCAGGAACCCCAATTACATAACCTCTATAATTTAGCCTCTAACCATCCTTGGCTCTAATTGTCTAGATCATTCAATCTAGGTCAATTATAATTAGGTAGTTAGGTTCATTCACTAGAGCATTATAGAACATGTCCCATGTCTTGTAAATTAACCCGTTATAATATAAAGTAACAATTCAATAGGAAGGTATCAATCCTTAGAGGGTTCATAATTAGCCTTACTGAATGACAAAAAAACACTATAATATCCTAATACAAACAAACATGTACTCATTAGGCATTCTAGGAAGCTCATACACGCCTTAATTAATTTATATTACATAGTAGAATCACAGTATTACAAAACTATCTCTAAGTTGATGGGTGAAATTTTACACAATTAGTCTACACAAAGTGTTTAATCTTTAACTATTAACATATCCTATAAAATTCTCTAGACTTTAAAAAATTAATACCTTAAGAAAAATTAATAACAAGTCTCTTGATCCTTAGCCAAGAATTTTATGATTTCCAAATGCCACCCAACAATCCTTAATGCTTCATATTATACTTTTTTGATAGATCCCTTAAGAAATCTCTACTCCTTTCTCCTATCTAGACATATTGGGTAAACAAAGATCACAAAGTTCATTACAATGATAATATATAACTATAGTTAGATTAATGAATTTAGAGATAATATTCGTTCATATTTATTGCAACCAAATTTACTCATTAAATCATATAATGTAGGAACATGTGTTACCAATTTATTATTAGAGTGCATACAAATTTGATTGGAGGAAAACCCAAGCATCATGCCTACTTTTCCTCCTATTCACCATTACAATGAGGTATTCAAATTCTAAGGGGTGTTGGTGAGGTGTGTGGCCATTTAGGTGTCTTCAACCCATTTGATTGGTGTAGGGACTTTACCATCTTAGAAATTTTAAAGCTAATTTCTATAACCAATCCAAGAAATCCATGGAATCTATTACTTAGCTAATGTAGTGTAAAAAAATGTACACCTTTACATTTTCACTCTATGTTTGCATCCCCTCAATTAATGAGACTTAATTAAGCTTCTAATTACCTAAATTATGCATTCCAAAGCCTTATTATTCCTGTTTTCTGAAAGGGAAACTTATATTAAATAATTGCCATCATTAATTTAAACACCTTGGAAATTGTGTCCTAGACTCATGTCCTAGAACCCATTCGCCCAAGGGAGAATGGGCCCCCTTTAAGTGCTAGGGCTCAATTTTTAATATGTTTTTGATGGAATTTTAATGATTCAAATTCAAGTTTCAAATGTCGGCTTGTGGAATCTAATTTTGGAAAATTAGATAAACACCTCTAAATACATAGTTATTTTATCAATTCAAATCTAACAAGCTAGAGGCAACTTTCACAAGAGCAAATATTATTGTCAAGAGAATTGAAGAGCAAATTTACCAGTCATCTACAACAACAATCAAGATCATACCTTCATGTCAATGTTCATGCATATTCATGTCATATTTTGGAGCTAACATTGTGATGTAGGTTTCAAGCATTCAAGCATCAAAATCAATCAATCATTCAAGCCAATTCATGCAAGATCAAGCTCCTTGGAGTGATGTGTTAGACTTTAGTCCTCTAAGGGAAACCATTAAGGGTTTGGTGAGTTGTGACATAACATTGTTCATTCATTAATTCCTTCCATTTATCATTGTTTTATCAAGGTTTAATTACCAAACTGGGGTTTGGCTAAGGAAAACCCCTATTCACTCAAAAACAAACATTTTTTCCTCTCTTTGTATGTACAAATTTACAAGTGAAAAAGGACTAAAAATCAATCAAAAGAACAATTTTGTAAAGTTTTCAAAGTTGTCAACATTGTTGTCAAGCAATAGAAACTCAGATCCCAAATTAACTTTTGACTTTCAGGCAGTCAAACCTGGGGCAAACAAAATCTCATATCTTGTACTAGAGGAACCTTGAAGATGAGGAAAAACCCTATACAAAGACCCATTCACCCTTGGGTGAATGAGTCCTGCTATAGGTCATGAAACCCACTTTTCTAGGCAGGTACATACCACTTTGCACTTTCCAGATCTGCCTACAAACTGTTATTTCCATTTCTATTATCATAATATTCTGCATTTCAAGTGTTAGGTCATACAATTTAGTTTGTTAATGCATTTGAAATTATCTCCTAAAAGTGCCAATCGGTCATTTCTATCATAAGAAAACAACACACCTTCCTAATAGGGTTGACTCACCTTAAGGTTGAAAGTCAATCCTATCCTTGGGAGATCTCTTTTTCTAATAAAATTAGAGAAAAGGTGTGTTTTAGGTGTTCCATTTTTGTGACTCCTTTAATCCCCTTCTCTTTTTCTTATGTTTCATTTTGGCGAACCCGACATTCCTACACTATAAATTTTTTGAAAGTGGAAGTCCTTCAAACCCTAGGTATAGATTTGCATTGCATTAGTTTGCATTTCTTAGTTAGGGTTTCATCTTTGCATTCTAAAAAGTCACAAAAATTCAAAAAAAACATTGCATTCCATATTGCATCATAGGTTGCATTAGGGGTTAATTTTTTACAACATTTTAATAAGTGTGGAGGAGACCATTGAAAGTTTAATTTGATAATACAGGGGTTCTTTCCAAGGGGGTTTTATCTACCCTCTTCAATTAAACCCCTTTAGATGGTACCCCTCAATGTTTAAATCATCAGTTTTTTCTAAAAAAATATGTGATTTCAAACAAAAATTAGTATGTCTCATAAGTGGGACACACTATTGTGGTAGCAAGCACCTTTGAGTATTATATATATTTGTATAAAGTTTTATGGCATCTCCTGTGTTGTATTGTTTAAGACAAAGGTTTTTGTCTTATTTTTTTTATAGAGTTTTTGTTTTCTCATTTTCTCTTAAGGAACTTTGTCCTTATTTTTTCTTTGTCATTTATGCTTTTATCTACTAGGTTTTTTTTTTTTGGGTCTAATTATTATTCTTTAGATTTTTTTCATGTAGAATTATGTCTATACTTGGGTAATTTTTAGGTTGGTTTATCTTCTGCATACATATTCTTTTTACTCATACACTCACATATATGTTTGTTTAAATTCTTTCCTTAACATATATGTTGCTCCTTAATATTCTTGTTGTTCTTTTGGGCTCCTTTTTATCTATTCTTGTTACTTCCTTATGCCTTGATCTATGTGCAACCTTTGTTTCCCCCCTCTATTTAGTCTATCTTGGTTTGTAACTAGCCATACAAATTTCTCCTATAGCTCTCTATCATCTTAATAATGGATAATAGATTGTGATCTAAAACATTGATTCAAAAAATTCTCACACAATCTAATTTAGGAATAACATTGATAAATATTTATTTTTCATGGTTCTAAGGTGACCCACTTTTTACTAGCCATTCCTTGCCAAATTGAGTCTCAAAAGTGTGATTTGCACGAGGGTGTTGCATGAAAAGATAAATCCTCATTCACCTATAGGATCTATCCAAGGCATCAATCTCTAAAATGGCTATAACATTATCACTTAGAGGGTATCATATCACATCTTTTTGTCAACATATCCATCATTAGAACAAACTAGATATATTATATAGTTGCTTGGCATGTCTTCATCCTTGTTCATTATTGTAAATTGGCTCAAGGGGTTTGAGTGAGGAGAATAATCCTAGCACAACAATTTCCAACAATATTTGTAGATACTAACACATCTTTAATTGTAGGTTTAGATAGACTTGAGGTGAGCAAGTACCAAGAGGCCAAGAGCGTGTGTCATTTCCATACATTAGGGTTGAATTTGTGGATTAGAGTTTAAATATCCAAACATAAAGATTATTTTTACAATATGTAAGTGATCCAAAGCAAAATATGCATCATTTTACAATTAATCATTACACTACAATCCTAAATTTGATTATAAAACATAAAATTAAATCACTAAACATTTAATTTATAATAAAATTCTCCTCACCACACACAAAGCTAAATACTTGTTCTTTTCTTATCATTTCAAAAATATATTTATATGCAATTTGGTAACTTGATAGTTGTACTTAGAAGATCATTTGATTGATATTACTTGTTTGTTAATTTAGCTTAATTATTTGAAAAGTATTTTTAGTTCTTTTCAATACGAAAATGTAAAGCGTTGAAGATGAGAGCTTATCACTAGCAAATCAAGAACTGTGATTCTCCACACCACACACAAAGCTAAATACTTGTTCTTTTCTTATCATTTCAAAAATATATTTATATGTAATTTGATAAATTGATAAGTGTACTTATCAAGATAATTTGATTTGATTGGTATTACTTGTTTATTAATTTAGCTTAATTATTTGAAAAGTATTGAAAATGCAAAGCATCGAAAGTGAGAGCTTTATCACTAGCAAATCAGGAACTGTGATCAAATTGAAACCATTTTCGACATTATTAATAGCTTGTGTGGGGTAACTATGGGCCTTCCACGTAAAAGCGGAAGGTCCAGTCTACAATGTGGTGGTCTGAACGAGGATAGTTAATAAGACAATGAGCCAAGGGGGCGTTCCCAGTATCAGGGCTGTGTCGCGAAAAAGAAAAAGAATAGTTCGATCCCGTGGTTTAACCATTTCCAGGCGAAAATTCAATGCAAAAGAATTACAAAATCATACAAATTAAGCTTTTAGTCCTGATTTTCAATTCATCCTCCCTCATAATTCAATGTTAAGGTCACCCCATACTTTCTCAACTTTGGATACAAAATCTGCAAAACACATGTTCGACGATTAAATTGGAATAAAAAGGAAGGCAAGAACATCGTTAATAAGAAGCCGTAGATACTTACCTTGAAATGAAGGATCCAAGAAGCAGGCCTGCAAGAAGAAACCTACCGATTAGATGTTTATAACGACAAAAATGGTAAGATTTTTTTTTCCCTTATCGAGCCCAAGATTGATTCATTTTCTCAAGATGCCAGTGTCAATTTGCAATTGTGATGTGGAACGAGGTAAGCAAAAAGCAAAAGATGACTGTCAGCACAAGGTTAGAGATGAATAACGAGATTTAAAATGTTAACGCTTTACCGCTACTTGTGCTTTGAGGTCTTCTGTGCTGTCCTTCAGTGCAGACGAATTAGCATCCAGGTTATGTGGCAATTCCATTTTACCTGCAAAGAAAGATGCGTTGAGCCATTTCATATTTTTAAGAAATCTAGTTTTCTACGTGGAATGAAAGATTAATACCTCCATCGGTCTCCTTATGGGCTGTAATATAGCTCTCTTCTAAGTATGAAGAGAATCTTGGAGGCAGATCGAAACAAATTGATTCCACCTGATTTAAAATTTCCTGTTCCTCCAAAAAATTCTGAGAATGATCAACCTTTACCGTAGAACATATCTTCTGCTTCTGTTTATTAGCTTCGTCTGATGGAACTCCGTTGATTTTTTCTCTGTATAGGTTTGAAGAAGACAGGGTTTGGTATTTATCTTTTTCACTTCAAATTTTATGAAAGAATATAAATCACTTGAAGTTAGTACCTGGTTTGAGGTTTGTATGTGGTGAGAGACTGGGAGACAGAGGATTCATCCCATAGAAGCATGCTTATCGGAATTGCTTCTTCAGTTTGAGGGAATTTGTCTACTTGCAGCGTATCGTTCTCGAGAAATGAATATTCACCAGCTCCGTAATTCTATACAAAACAATTGTTTAGGCATGAGATGGAGTATGAAAAGCAGAGGAAAAGCTTTAAAAAGAAGAAATGAGACTTAAAATTGAACCTTTACTGTACAGAGGAAGTCGCGGGCGTGAAGTGCAGTGTCGAATTGCAGCGCGAATTTCGATCTCTCAAAACCCTGAAGGAAATGATAAATTCATCCAAACTTAATACGGCGGATCAATTTCCACTCAAGTTAAGGCATTGAATTGCAAATCTTCCATGTTCAAAGATTATGCTCGAATTTTTTGAGGAAATTGAAGAATTTTTTTCACTGCTCTCCTTTAATTCAGTAAAGAAACGAAGGTTTGGCTCTCAAATGCAAAGGATATAAGGAGGTTTAGAGATTAGACGATAATGAAGTTTAGATGTTACCTTGTGCAGAGATTCCTGCGTATAACAAGCAAAGAGTACTCTGCTTCCCCTGGTGCCAAACCTTGCCTGGCATGGTGTCTGTGGCCATGCGAACTTTAGCCTCGAAATGTAGTGCTCCTCCTATCTCAATCGCGACATAAATATACATTACTTCCAGAAATATCAAAAATGTTCAAAATTTCAATGCCTGGAGTAAGACTTTACATTCTTTCTCGGTAAAAGTGAGCAAAGCTTAATGATCACTCAATTCTTTTAAGCATTAAAACTCACTTAGTTACTGGAAAATTTAACACAAAGATGAAGTCGAAACATTAAATTTAAAACTGTAATGGCGACAAATTGAACAAACAAATTCATGAAATCGAAACGGGACCAGAAAAGTTACCAGTTTCTTACAAAACCGACAGAAGTTTGAAGACGAACTTACATGAATTTTGCCGTGTAATATAACGTGAAGTTTAGTGGCAGAGGTGGCGGTTGAGATTGCAAGAATTGCAGGACTGTTGGAGGAAATCCATGTACCATTGGTTGGAAAGAAGGGTTTGAGGAGAGTTTTGAAAGGGCAAAAATTTGCGTCGTTTGTGCGTGGACGCGGCGGCGGAACAAACTGAGCAAGGTTAACTTTCCACTCACTGCCATCGCAAGTACAAGAACAACTTCCTGTCAATGCGAGCGCCATTGCTTACAAGTAATTCTGTCTGTTTCCAAAGCCTTTTTAACGCTTGTTTACAAAATCCTTCGCAATGCTTGTTTACAAAGCCTTCCACAATGCTTGTTAAGTGGTATTAGAGGTGAACGTGCTAGAAATGTGAAAGGTCGGTAAATAATAAAATTACACAATCAAATAGTAATTTACCTCAACGTGAATTTCTTTTCCGGCCTTTTTATTTTCTATTTAGTTAGTTTGCGCTATGGATCTTTTTACTAATGTTTTTTTCCTTATTAAGTAATATTACCACGAGCATTTAGGCTCTGGGTCGTATTTCGTGCCTGGTTTTCTTCTGCAAATTCCTTCCTCTATGCGGTTGAAGGCAAAAGCAAGAAAGCCAGGGGGAGGCCAGAATGATGAGCTGAGTGAATCTTAGCCTCATGATACTCCTGGCTTGGTGGAAGGAGAGGCTTCAGTTCAGCTTATGCAGAACATGGATGGTGTGGACAATTGTAAACCCTCGGAGTTGAACAAGGAATCAACAGACTGTGTGGACAAAGACAAAGGGGAAGGCAATGACAACCAGATGGAGCAGGCCTACGATGATTTAGGTAAAACTCTTGAATTTTTGCTCCCTGATGATGTGGTTGACATCATAGTGGAATGTCAGCATAGATCTGTTATCTTGTTCTTTTTAAGAGGCATCCCATCTGAATCTAATTTTTTTAAATGGGCTAAAACAAATTGGAAAGCAAGGGATGGGAAATAGAAGCATCGAGAGGGCTTGGACAAGGTTATGTTGCTTGCAAATTTAGATCAGCAGATCATGCCCAGGCTGTCTTACAGTATGGTACTTGGATTATTTGTGGACAGATCTGTTACCTACAAGCTTGGACTCTGGATTTTCACTGAGAGGGTCCCTCAAAGTCCAAGTACCCTATGTGGATAGAGCTTCCTTTTTTAAACTTTCCTCTCAGACCATTTATAAGAGAGATTGTTTCACAGTTAGGAAGAGTACTCTGGTGTAAGAATTCTACAGATAAATTTTCCAGCCTAAGGGTGCACCCAAGGGCCTGTGTGGAAATGGACCTAACTTGTCAATTACCTGAAAACATTAAATTAATTGGGCCTGTGTGAGTTTTTCTAGCCTGTAGTTTATTTGAACAAACCCAATGCATGCTTTTTTTGTTGACAAGATGGTCACTTGATTAGAGATTGTCCTTTTAGGAGAAATAGATACATGCAAGATAATAGAACAGTCCCATCTAATTCACAACAATTGCAAAATCTTACTCAGCCTATTGTTATGCATAATCTAGTCTCTAATGTGAAGCAATGTTCTACTCAACCTACCGTTATGCCTAGTCTAACCCATAATGTGAACCAACATGAAAATGTCAATCCAGAAGAAAATACCATGAGTGACGTGTCTCCCACCTATAAAAATGCCATTATGACTAACGGATGGAGGATGGTTATGAAAAGAAAGGAGCCTTCTAGGTCCCTTAAAATTCATAATGGGGAATTATTTTCACAAAACTATGACAACTCCTCATTACAATCCATTGAGAAAAATTTGGAGAGAACTTCACCAATACGCTTTGAAAGTCATAGGGTTCACTCTCCCCATAACAGACATGTCTCCCTTTCTCCTCTTGCAAGACCGAGATCTAGGTCTCCTTCTACGGTTAAGAAAGGCAGGCATTTTGATCAACCGATTATGCTAGCCAATTGCTTTGAAGTTCTACCTCGAGTGGAAGACCTCCAAAACTCTGCTTAACTATGAATTCCAAAACTCTTTCTTGGAATGTTAGAGGGTTATCTTTACCTCACCATAAATTTGAGGTAAAGGATGCTATTGTCAAATGGAAGCCAAATATTATGTTCCTAAAAGAGGTCAAGATTAATGGCAACCGTCTCCTCTCTTCTTTATCCAACGTATGGAGAGATGTTTTCTTCCATACATTGCATAGAGAAGGAAGGGGGGGGGCTATTATTGGTCTTCATTCTTGGATTAATAGGTTTGTCATTGATAATGGGGAGGACCCTTTACATAGTTGTGTTTGGGTTCTTGTTGTTATCAATGGCCAACCTATTGGTTTCTGTTTTGCTTATGCTCCCAACATTGCTAAAGAAAGATGTGAATTATGGGAATGGACATCCAATAATCTTCCTTGGGCTGATTGGGTCATTGGAGGAGATTTTAATATGGTAGAACATCATTCTGATCGCAGTTGGGTTGATCATGTTAAATTAAACATTGAAGAGTTTGATAAATTTGGATATTTTGCAGAAACTCTGTGGTTAAATTATAGATCTTATTGTAAAAAAAAGCAAGTCATCAATATGACTGGTACACTTGGACTAATTGTAGGATGGGAGATGATAGAAATTTAAGCATATTAGATAGGTTTTATATCTCTCGCAACCTGCAATTAGTTCAAGATTCTATGGGGAATTATGTGAAAGTAGATTATTCTACAACTTTATTAGATCATTTTTCAGTTATCTGTGCTTTTACAATTGGGGAAATTAGAGATATGGACTCTCAACTGCCTTTTAAACTTAATACCTCACACCTCAAAATTCCTTCTTGTGTTGATGCCCTAGTTGGCATTTAGAAGTCTATTCCTAAGCCAAAAGAAGTGGAATCTTACAGGATATGGTGGCAGTCCACTATTACTCAATATGCTGATTTCTTACAAAAAGTTTGGTAAGAGATTAGCATGGCAGTGAAAACATAAAGAAAAATCTCTTCAAGGAAATCTTGAGTTGAATAGGAAGATGCTGATTTCAAATCTTGAAAGTATTTCTATTCAGACTTCCATAGCTAATATTGAAGCTCAGCTTCGCAAACTTGATATGTATAAGGGGCAAGGGGCCAAAATTAGGGCTAGATTGCATTGGTTCAAATAAGGAAACAAAGGCCCGAAATATTTCTTCAATTATTTAAACTATAAACATAAAAAGGAATATATTGGATCAATACAAGATGATAATGGAAGGAGTTGTACAAACCCAGATGAGATCAAATACATGTTTCAAAGCTTTTATGAGCAAATTTTTAGAGAAGATCCTCATTGGCAAGATATTCAATTTATTTTAGAAGATATCATTCAAGGATGCATTCCTAGGAAGATAGATCTAGATTACAATCATTTCCTTGATCGAGACCTATCCATTGAGGATTTAGAACAAGCTATTTTCTCTATGGCTCATAACAAAAGTCCATGGATTGATGGGTTATCAATAGAATTTTACCAAACCTTGTAGCAACATATTAAAGATGATTTTTACCAAGTTTATTTGGAAGTTGTGAGTCAAGGTTCATTGGGGCCAGCTATTAATAAAGGTTTAATTAGGTTCCTTTCGAAAGGGAAGAATTCAAATCCTATTTTTGGATGATGGCCGATTACTCTACTCAACACTTCCTATAAAAATGATTGCTAAAGCCTTAGCCACTAGGATCAAACCAGTGGTTAAGGAGATAGTTAGACCTGAGAAAACTGGGTTTCTTGGTGGTAGATTTATACTTGACAATTTAATTCTGGCCTTGGAGACAAGCAAATGGGCTTGGAAATCAAATCATAATGCTTTGTTGGTTAAGCTTGATTTTGATAAAGCTTATGATAGGATACAGTGGGGGTTTATTATCAAGATGCTGTGGTGGTTGGGATTCGGTCCTAAGATATGTAAACATGTTAATATTCTTTTTATTGATGCGAGTGCTTAGCTGGTGATTAATAGTACCTTGTCTAATATACCTTTTTCCTTCAATGCTGGATTAGACAAGGGTGTCCTTTATCACCATTCCTTTATGTTCTTATAGCTGATGCTCTTGGGTATCTTCTTCATAAATATAATCAAATGAATTTGATTAAAAGTATCTCTATCCCCAACAATGCGGTTGTTATAAATTCACATTTTGCTGATGACAATTTGCTCTTAATTCAAAAATTTGAATAAGAAATTAAGAATGTTATGGAGGTTTTAGATTTGTATTGCGAGGTTTCAGGGTCAAAATTGGATCATCATAAAACTAAATTTATAATGCTTCAATTTGATCCAGTTCCTGAATGGATTCCTACATAATGGAAACATATTAAACATGGGAAAATCACTAGATATCTTGGTATTCCATTTGGAATAGGGGTTATGCTGAACATGATATGTGGAATTGTTTCCTCAATAAATTGAAGATCAAAATATTTAATTGGGGGAATAAATTCTCATCATTAGTAGGAAAAATACAGGTGATCAATCAAATATTTTTGGCGTCTCATGTCTACTATTCTTCATGTTGGATGCCATCTAGGAAAGGCTATGAAGATCTAATTAACTCACTCAGTAGTTTCTATGGACTAATTGGGATGGAAAAAGGGGTTTTAGGGCCTCTTCATGGCTGCACTGTATACAACCAAATAACAAGAGAGGTTTGGGCCTCTTGGATCCTAGGACTCAAGGGGTGTGCTTATTTGCTAAATGGATAGTAAGAGTTATGTTTGGTAATGAACCATGGAAAATTTTGGTAAGACATCATATTGCTCTTGCTATGGCTAATAACAGGTGGCAAAATGTGGGATGGTAGGATAAAATTCTGCTTGCTCCTTTTTCTTTTTCTTTTTTTCGTGTGAAAGCTTCTTTCCCATTGCAATCCATCTGGAAGGCTTGGCAACAAGTCTGTAAATTTTTATATTGGAAAGAAGGCTCTTTACAACATGGCTTCAACTTTGCTAGCTCTTCCACTTGGTGGAATAAGCTTGTGCAATATCATGGACAACCTCTTGCTATCACCTTCCCTCAACAATCTCATTATCTTTTTAATAAAGGGTTGCAAAAATTAGGAGACCTTTGAGACTTATCCTCCCTTGACTGGATCAGCTGGCAAGAGGTCAAGCATGCTTTTAATTTAACTAACAGGTTTAAAGTTTTCATGGTTTTCTTAAAGGCATTGGTTCCTATAGAGCTCCTTATGAAAATTTGTACTCCGTGCTACATTGTAACTTCTTCAATGATTGGCTTTGGCTTGGCAATTACTCCTTCTTTTGTTTCCCTTTAAAGAAAATATACTTTGAACTCCTGCCTAGTATGAATTTAAACCTGAGACTTAACACAAAATGGCATTTCTTAAGTTTTTAGAAAAATCAATAGAGATTTCTAAGTGCTCAAGTTTGGAGGTCTAAGGTAGAAGAAAATGCCCAAATTTTGGCCTAGAAAATCCTGCATCGTAAACTGCTTGTAGGGGATAGCATAAAATATTTAAAGACACAAGTTTCTAGGTGCCCTTTTTGTTAGCACAAAGAAAATTTGAAACATATTTTTGGGACTGTTATAGAGCAAAAAATAAATGGGATATTGTTTTTGACCACCTATCTACTTCTTTGATCATGCATTATGATGGAAAGAGGCTATGTTTGGTATTAGACTTCATAAAAATATAATTGTTGATTCTATGAGATAGTGTATTCTGCTTCACCTATGGAAAATTAGATGTTCAACTATGTTTTCCAATCATATTTTGCATCAACAAACAAACATTCAAAATTTTTACTTAGAAATGATGTTTCAATTTATTTTTCTATGTTCTCAGTTAAGGAAGGAACGAAAAGGAAATGTTGATTATAGTCAACGGCTGAACGTGATCAAATACTAGTTTCTGCAACACCATGAAGATGATTTTTGTTGTGCCAAACAACAACAATTTTTTTTCAAGTTTAATATGTAATCTGTACGTTGGTACTTTGTGTTATATGCCAAGTGAATTGTTGGTTGCTATAGCCTTTTGGTTATTACTAGTTGTAATGGTTATATGAACTCCTTGTGAGCTGTACTCTTGCAATTTCTAGTGCTTCTATGTTATTTCCTTCGCAGTCTGCCTTTTGGACTACATTTTTTTTTCCTTTCATTGTATTTTTATCAGCTTTGTTCAATAAAAAAATCTGTAACTCAAAATAAAACTACAATAATTCAGGCTCTGCTTTTACTTACTAAAGTGTTCTTTTAGCTAAATTTGATTCGAGATAGGAAATAAACTAGCAATCACACTTTGGTGTGCAATGAAATTAGTATGACTTCGAATCTTATAGCTCGGTATGAAGGAAATCAAGAATCTAATGTTTCAAAACCTGATTTTAGTGTGATTGAAGATGGTCTAAAAATGCAAGAAGAAAGAAATTAAAAAATAGAAAGAACATAACTCTAGTCAAGGAAAGGTTTGTGCATACTACATTTAAATTTTGAAATACTAATGATTGTAATTCAAGGTATTTTGATGACAATTTATAGATGAGTTTATAGTTCAAGAAAAAATTCTTTCTGTTTATGGGTGTTTTTGCACACTTTCTCAACATAGGCAATGCATAGGCTCACTACCTCTCTTGAAAGGAAATTTCCAACAACAAGTTGGTGAAAATAACCCCAAGGTCTCTCAGGTGTTAGGTCATGACTTGCATGGAATTCCTCAGTTGATATTTGATGTGATTTTGGAGGTAATCACAAGATAGACTTATGTAGTTGGATGCGAAGTGGATCTCATGAATTGAAGTCCCTGGGATGGAAATTGATATGTATTTTGCTGCAGGGTCGAACAACAATATGAAACTCCAATGTTTTCTTAAGTTTTGGCTTTACAATGTGCAATGAACCTTAGCATAGGTTGTTTCTAAAGAAAAAGAAAAAAGGGGAGGGAAGAGGAGAGTTTCTTGGATCTGCAACTAACTGTGAATAGTGATCATGGAGGTTCTGATGTGGACAACTCCCTTTAAACAAGATTCCACCTAACCAAGAAACCTACAGTATCATGAAATCTGTGCTATCTTCCAAGGTTTGCAGATATTTTACCATTCATCCACCATATGCATGCATGAATAAAGATAAAAGTTTAAAGAAACTTTAATTTTTAGCCCAGACTAAATTTACACAGCCATTTACCAACAAAAAATAGCAAAAAGTATGGACTAGAAGGCATCTACATAGCATAAATTTTCATAACCACAAAATAAAATTACCAAATCTATCTAAGCAATCTAAAACCACTTAAAAAAGAAATGTAAATCTAACTAAAGCATCTAACTATGGGAGATTGAATCATGAAACATAAAGAGAAACTCAGAAAATGCACCAAAGTCAATGTATTTTCATTAAAATTTCTGCAGCATGTCATTACAACAATTCAACTCTCTCTTGAAAATGAGAGGATGCCCCCTATTTATAGTGCCCAAAAGGTAGAATGAATGACCAAGATTAGTTTGCATTGTGTGGCCAAGATTCACTACAAGTTCGGGTTCTACCTACCCCACAATATTTTGCAATTTAAAATACAACTTTGTCTTTATCCCTATTTTGTCCTCCAGTGACAACACTATAGCACTTTGTCTTTTGCTAATTTCCCTTTTGCTGTAGCTACTCTGTCAGGAATTCTTCATTAATAATAGGATTTCCTTCTTGCTTCTTCAAAGTTGCATATTCCATGAACTTCAAAATCACCGGCTGGAGCTTGTTGACCTCCAAAATCTTAGATCGTAGCAATTGGTAACTCCACTCCTTGGAGCTGTCTGTAAGCTTTTCCCAGTCTTTGTCATACTTGGCAGTGTGGTCTCTAAATAGCTCTGACTGGGTGAAGGCTCAAGAGGTGAAACTCATGAAATCGATGGTTATTTCACTTGACATTCCAACCTCCATCTTTTTATGGAAATAGGGCTTTATCTTTTCTGGACCCATTTGTACGAGGGCATGTCATATCCTGTCATCAACTTCAAGTATCAGGCGCAATCTGCCCTAATTTCTTTAACCCATTCAATATCCAGATCCACCCTATCGAGCACCCACTCCAACCTTTCCTTCCTATTCTCAAAGTCCCACCTCCATACATCCATCAACCAATGATTGTCCTTCTTGAATGCAAGCTCTGTTTCCCAAGTTGCGCTTGGCAGTTTGAGAATAGCCTCAATCTTCGGGTAGGTGGACTCATATCTTGCTGGGAAGTCGGTGCAGAGTTTCTTCGTACTCTCAAGAGACTGCTGGAGATCCAAGAATTTGTTTGCTATCCTAACCACATGACTGATGCCCATGTTTCCAATATATAAGACCTTCCGAAACCAGCTTTCCGTAGTCTTATCCAAGTTCTTTCTCCTCTCGAGCTTGTCTATTTGCTCTTTTGACAACAATTGGGGCAGGGCTGAGGACATGGTAGGAATTTCTTCCGTTGAAGACCATTGCTGGATGTAGGCTGTTAGATCAGCTACCTATGCCTTAAGTTCCTCTTTCAAAGTATTATGGGTATGTGCAGGATCATGATGGGCCAAACAAGCCCTTAAGAGGCAATGAAAATTCAGAAAAATCAGAGTTAGGCAACTTGACGTAAAAATTTGAATAAGTTATCTATATTATTTCAAAAACATGTAAGAATAGAATCTGTGGGAAATTGAATGTAGTTTCTAAACTACCAGGTTAATTTTTTTAAAAACAAAATCTATTTGGTGAAATTTTGAAATTTTAATGCATTACTTAAATTTCGGGAAAAAATAAGAAGTAGGTGTCTCATCGACCACCTAACCATAATAAAATGATAATATTTTTATGATATTTTAGATATAAGTAGAGGACTCATGTCCGAATGTGACGATATTTTTGTAATTTTTTTCCAAGTAAATAATTAATTATGAATTTTTATTACAACTTTTAAAAATATAAAAAATCGTATGTCGACCACCTTAACTTGGTTAAAACCTCATAAAATTCAATTTTTTATTAATCCTATAGTAAAACATAGAATGTGACACATATTTTGGATTCAAAAAATATGATACCGTTTGAAAGTTATAGATGTTTTTCAATCAGCCTATCAATCGTGACTTTAGTCATAATTCTAATAGAAAATAAATAATAATTATTTATTAAATTCAAAGTAAAGAATAATTTATATTGGTGGAAAGCGAGAGTCTCCTCTACAAACCCTTTTCGTTTCATCAATTTTGGCTAAAAATAAAGTCGTCAGCCACATGGACAAAGTCTAGAAAAACAGGTAAGTTGTCAAACACATTTTTAACGTTGACTTCTTGGGATTGGCATGTCAAGCCAAATACCAACAAGCGAGACTAATCCGCAGGCAATAAATTATGTAGCCGAAATATGGATCTCTCTGACTTTCAAAATCGGATATCGTTTCAAATGGATGTCGTTTGATGGGATATCCGTTTCAAATCGGATATCCATTTTTTTATTGCATTTTATAAATCACATATTATAAAGTGTATAAATTTTTTTAAAATCATATATAAACCAAATGGGATATCCATTTCAAAACGGATATCCGATTTGGTTTATATATGATT
>VDFB02353493.1:335782522-335831836 GCA_007258455.2 Sequoia sempervirens
CACATGTAGAGAGAGAGAAAAACTTGTTGATTGTTAGGAAATAGGGGTTTTCTTTGGTCAAAACTTGTTTAGGTAATTAAACCTTATGATGAAACAATGAAACATGAACATGAAACATGAAACATGAAACATGAAACATAACTTGTGCATATAGAGTCAAATTTTTTACTTCTTATAGTTGAGAAAAAGCTTGTTCTGAGCACTACATAGTGGATATTGTTTAGAGATGTTATGATATGATTTATTCATTGTTATTTCCTTTTGATCTATTTATAGGTTCCTAAGACTATGGTACTTTTATCAGTTGACAGAAAAATGAATCTAGGGTGATTACGTGTTTGAGTTATTGGATACTTACATCCATATAGTTGATTATCCTTATTTGACATGGTTACCATTATAATATTGAATTTATTTGTTGCATTTTGAGATCTACAAGTTGTCTAGTGTTATAAGTTGTCTATAATTATAGGTTGCATATATGCTTCAGATGTAGGTTGTTTGCATCCATATATTTTTTAATGTTGATGTATATTTTGATTTGTAGCTTGGTTTAGTCACATGTTTCATTGATTTGATTGCCATTATAAGGTGGAGAGGTGGTATTACTTAGTATAATCATGATGTCTAACATATTCTTGTTGACTATATTATGTAGATATGTGTGAAATAGGGGAGTTTAATGTTGGTGCATTGTTGTTGACCAGTGTTGGATTGATTCCTAATAGTTTATGGTGATGTATCTTTTTGGTTTGAGGATTATGGTTTTAATTTTCCTTTTGGGAGCTCTTGGTATTGTAGTCGAGTTATTTGATTGTATGAGGGAATTTGGTTGATCTTCGTTGAGGATATTTTTATCATGATTTCATGGATAGCTTGATTACACTATTTAGTGGGAGCTTGTGATAGTGATGACTTAGCAATGTTGTATCGTCTTGGTTTGGATATTGTGGATTTACTCTTCTCTTTGGGAGCTCTTACTATTGAGTTCTTTGATTGTGTTAGGGCTATGAAAGATCTTCAATTAGGATATGGTTATCATGATGTCATGTGTAGATCTATATCATGGTTCAATGGGAGAAAGTGGTGATGATATGGATTCATCATTTGATGATGGATGATCTTTTGCAATGGTTGTTGGTGTGATGGAGGAGCTGTTAGATCCTATTTTATATGTAGTAAGAGTTCATTGACATCTTGGGTTCTATTGACAAGAGATGGTTATGTTCATGTGATTTGGAGATGTTGACATCTTAGTACCATAGAGGACCCTTGTAGTCTTTGTTCGAGGTGTTTTTTATGATTTGTCATTTGAAATTTTATCTTTGTTTGATAGGATGTTTTTTATTGTGTCATGGTGTACTCTTGTTATCTAGCTTAGAGTTTTGACATGATATAGGTGCTCTTGGGAGAATTATATGTTTATTGGATTGTATGATATTTTGAGGATATGTTAGATTATGATGTCATGATGTGAACTCTTGGTTCTCAATATTGGAGCTTTGAAATTAATCTTGTTGGTTCTCTTGGTATTGAGTGCATTGACCATTTTCTTGGGAGTTTCATGAAGGTGCTATGTTGCATTTGGAGCTTCACATGGATTAATTGGTTATGTAGATGCTCATGGATATTTGGAGGCTTAGGTGAGGCTAGGATATATCTTTGGATTAGAGAAATGTGTTTGGATGGTTACTCTTTGGATTTTTCAATAAGAAGTATGAGGAGACTACATCTTGGTTAGACGTGAGTTGAACATGGACCTATGTGGAGATTTCTCTTGGAGTGAGTCATGATGAATTGGTTATCTTGGAGGAGAATTCTCATTCCACACTCTCAGTCTACTTGATGGTTTTTCATTTGAAAGATATCACCCATTCTTATTTTTAGATGGATTATGTTTTATGTTTTTTTTCTCATGGGAACAAATCTTGAGCCATGATGATTAGTTTTGGGAGACTTATTTGAGGATTGTTGAGCATGATTTATTTGATTCTTTATCTTCTCATAGACATGGATCTTGAGCTATGAGTGTCTAGTTATAGAGGGTTCATTTGAGGGATTTTTGGCATGCACATCACTTTGTGCCTACATGAGCTCATTTATGATGTCATTAATTGATGAGGATTTTAGAAGATGTTATTCAGATGATTTCCTAATATGGGAATGGATTATTTGGTTGATATTCCTTGGTTTGAGATGCATACATATTGGTTATGGTTAGATTTGGATGATGATATTCTCTTTGAGGTTTTATGATCAGATCATATTTATCACAACTATAAAATTTAGATGTGTGTGTAGGAGGACATGCTACATGTGTTGATTCATAGGTTCACTCTTTGGTCTTGCTCTTCTTCCTGGATGTTTGATTTCACATGACATTAGAGTTGAGGTTTGTGTGGAGCTATGTTGATTTTTATTTGGTGACAACATGAAGGTTCCTTGATCTCTTTCTTTTGTTGAGTTTGGAGAACTTGGGAGAGTTATGGAGACTAGCAGTGAGAGTTGTGTTGTAGGAAATTTCTTTGTAGGTTTTGCATATCTTTGTGGATTTTCCTTGTTCTTACATGACATTGGTTACACCTTCTAAGTGATACTACTTGTTGATCTTTGGATCCTTGATCATTTTTAGATTTGAATTTACCCATGCAGTGGGAATTCCTGGATGTATATGTTCCTAATTTATAGACCTGTTTGATACATGGAGCTTGTGATTACATTTCATGGGAGGATATGTTGATGGCACGAGGTTTAGTTGTTATTAAATGTGTATACCTTAGTTTTGAGGTATGGTTAGTTGGATGTGCTAGCAACTAGTTTTGGTTGTTATTTCATCTATGGTGATTATTTCTTGATAGCTATTGATACATATTTGTTACCATTGGATTTAGCATTTGTGTTTGGGATATCACTTTGAGGTAGGACTTATGATTCTATATGATAGTGTGACATCTCTTTGGATGAGATCTTATCTTTTGTGCATTGACATGATAGAGTATGCGAGTATTCATGCTTGAGATGGTGGTCACCTTGATTATTGTTGTAGGTATCTTCATGGAGCACATGGAGCACTTTGATTCCTTGATGGTATATGTGGCTATAGGGATTTTTCCCTTGTTAATGTTTGAGTTTACATTTACCCCTTATGTAATACATAAAAAGTGGGAGAATGTTAGGAAAAGGTGTATTTGCCACATTTCATAATGTTATAATGTAATTTAATATTATTTGTGGCACACCTATTAGATCTAGGGATGTGTGCATCACACGGGTTAAACATTCTTGAGACAACTTTATGTGTTGTTTGTAACATTGAGATAAATATTTAATGTGGGTTTGCACATTGGAAAAATATTTAATATTGGGAAACCTAGTACCAAAAAAATATGTGGTGGGAAATGGTTTTGTAAGCTCATGGTATTAGTCACATGGTTTATGTAATACCACTTTGTGGTTTTCCGCAAGCTTATACCTATAAAAGAAAGCACATGTGTAGTTATCTATAAATGCATTGGGAGTTCCTAGATGTGTATGTTCTTCAAAATACTCCTAGATTGAAATACTTATGAAAGAGAAACTATCATATCATCTTGGACAATGTCCCAAAAGTGCGTCAAGAATAAACAAAAAAGAGGCATTAGGTAAATTGAATCTTTATTCCCTTCTATAGAAAATATTGCAAGGAAATTGGTTTGGGAAGACACACCCCATTCTCTCTCTACCTAAGAGGACTTTGAATTTATTTATAGGTGCTCATGGATACTTGGAGAATTCAGTGAGGGTGGGAGATCTCTTATTAGAGAAATGTGTTGGGATGGTTACTCTTTGGAGGTTTCAATAGGAAGTTTGAGGAGCCTACACCTTGGTTGGACGTGAGTTCAAGATGGACCTATGAGGAGATTGTTCTTGGAGTGAGTCATGATGACTTGGTTATTTTGGAGGAGAATTCTTATTCCACACTCTTGGTCTACTTGATGGTTTTTCATATTAAAGGTATTTCCCATTACTGTTTTTCAGATGCATTGTGTTTCATGCTTTGTTTTCTCATGCGAATGAGTCTTGACCCATGATGATTGGTTTTGGGAGACTTATTTAAGGATTATTTAGCATGATTTATTTGATTCTTTATCTTCTCATGGATATGAATCTCTTGAGCTATGGGTGTCTAGTTATAAAGAGTTCATTTGAGGGATTTTTGGTATGTTAATCTCCTTACAGTGCATATGATCTCATTTATGATATGATTCGTTGATGAGGAGTTAATAAGATGTTATTGGGCTATTTTACTAATATGGGAATGGATTATTTGGTTGATCTTCCTTAGTTTGAGATGCATACATCTTGGTTATGGTTAGATTTTGATAATGATATTCTCTTTGGGGTTTTATGATTGAGATCATACTTATTACAACTACAACATTTATATGTGTGTTTAGGAGGACATGCTACATATGTTTATTTGTAAGTTCACTCTTTGGTCTTGTTCTTCTTCCTAGATTTTTGTTTTCACATGACATTGGAGTTGAGGTTTGTGTGGAGCTATGGCATGATCACTATGTTTGTGTTCATGTTTTGTTCTTTTTTTATGGTGACAACATGGAGGTTCCTTGATCTCTTTCTTTTGTTGGGTTTGGAGAACTTGAGAGAGTTATAGAGACTAGTAGTGAGAGTTGTGTTGTAGAATATTTTTTGCAAGTTTTGCATATCTTTGTAGATTTTCCTTGATACTAAATGATATTGGTTACACCTTCTATGTGATACTATTTGTGGATATTTGGATGCCTTTATTATTTTCATATTTGACATTACCCATATAGTGGGAGTTCCTAGATGTATATGTTCTTCATTGACATGTTTGATATATGGAGCTTGTGATTGCATTGAACATGGGTTGGATATGTTGATGGCATGATGTTTAGATGTTATTATGTGTATACCTTGGTTTTGAGGTATGGTTAGTTGGATGTGCTAGAAACTAGTTTTGGTTGTTATTTTAGCTATGGTGATTATTTGTTGATAGCTACTGATGCATATTTGTAACCATTCGATTTAGTGTTTGTGTTTGGGATATCACTTTGAGGTAGGACTTATGATTCTATGTGATAGTTAGTGTGAAATATCTTTAGATGGAATCTTATCTTTTGTGCATTGACATGATGAAGGATGAGAGTATTCATGCTTGAGATGGTGGTCACCTTGATTATTATTGTAGGTATCTTGATAGAGCACATGGAGCACTTTGATTCCTTGAGGGCATATTTGGCTATAGGGATTGTTCCCTTGTTTATGTTTGAATTTACTTTTACCCATTATGCAATGTATATAAAAAGTGGGAGAATATTAGGAAAATGTGTTGTCCACCTTGCATAATTTTATAATGTAATTTAATATTATTTATGGTGCACCTAGGGGATATCGGGATGCATGCATCACATGGGTTAGACATTCTTGAGGCCACTTTATGTGTTGTATGTAACATTGGGATAAACATTTAATGTGGGTTTGCACATTGAAAAATATTTCTATAGACATCCAAATTTGACCACTCCCACATGGTCAAATTCGTCCCCTTTATTTGTCTATCTCATATTCCCCATCGATATTAATTAAATGATTTATTTAATTAATATTTCACCTTTTTCCTAAGGTTTCTAAAGTATTTAATTTTAATAGTTAAATACTTTATCTTTTGGACCTTCTTCTCTAAATTAAATAAATACATCAATTTATTTAATTTAGTCATTTAGCCTCTTGAATTTAAATCAATTTTAGATTCCCTCTTTTCTCTCTCCTTGTCACATCCTCTATAATCCTCTTCTAATATGGATTAGTCTAATTAATCCATGATTAGGATATGCACACCTTTAATCAAGATTAATGCCACATCCTCTATATTTGGCCACTTGCCTCTAATCCTTCATTAATATTCTTAATCACTTGTTTTCACAACCTTAATCTAATCCCTATGCCATTTCTGGTATGTCCTCCAAGTCAACCTATCATAAGTACTTTCTTTATTAAGCCTTGACCTCTTCCCCATGTGAATTAAAAATTCACATTTATTCATTCAATGCATTTCTCTTCCCCATGCAAGTTGTTGGGAAATTCTAAATTCCTTCATATGCCACATCAGTCACATGGGACAAGGACCTCCTTTATGAGGACCTTGTCTTATCCCCAATGTACTCCCCAATCATGTGAATTTAAAATTCATATTTATTCCCCCAACAACTTCTCTCTTCCCCATGGTGATAAGTAAGGAATTCTAAAATTCCTCACTTGTCACCATCATCCTCATATGGGGACACAAACTTCCTTTTTCAGGAAATCTCCCCTAATCCCATGGTACTTGCAAGTACCTCCACCTCACATGTCTTTTTTCCACATCACCTGTTCTTTTGACACCTCCTCCACATGGCAAGATGTGAGGGCTTGTGAGTCCTCAACTCACCACAACCCTTCATCTTGCCCATGTTGGAAAAATCCTGGCCATTGAATTCTTTAGAGATTCTTCCCTTAAAATGGAAGATTTTCTCTCATTCATTCATAACACACATTCACTCATAACTCACATTCACAATTTCAACTTTCAAGCTCTAGAACTCAAGCTCTCAAGCACTTTGCATTCAACCTCCATTATTGCACTCATCAAACTTCCATTGCATGTATTTTCATTTGCTTATCCAAATACCCACATCTTTCATTGAATTCTACATCCAATTTGCATCATTGTGCATATCATTTTTAGTCTATTTGCCATCAAGGAGCACACATTCAAGCTACATCAAAGGGCCAACCAAAAAGATCAACTTGGATAAGGTATATTTATTGTTTCATCTTTCTTTTATTCAAGTTCAACTTAGGCTAATCTTGAGGTGGTGTTGTGTTATTTCTCCTTTGCATTTATTTGTTTTTGCATCTTTTAGGTTTAGTAAATAATGCTGCATTACATTTCATATTGAGTAAACTTAACTTACCAAAAAGTAAATATGGGGGGAAATGGTTTTGTAAGCTCATGTTATTAGTCACATGGTTTATGTAGTACCACTTGGTGGTTTTGTATAAGCTTATGTCTATAAAATCAAGCACATGTGTAGTTGTCTATAAATGTAGTGGGAGTTCCTAGATGAGTATGTTCTTCAAAATACCCTTAGATTGAAATAATTTTGAAAGAGCAACTATCACATCATCTTGGAAAATGTCCTAAAAGTGATTTAATAATAAAGGAAAATAGGCATTGGGTATCAAATATTTATCCCCTTCCATAGCAAAGATTGCAAGGAAATTAGTTTGGGAAGACACACACCATTCTCTCTCTCTACCTAAGAGGACTTTGCATCTATTTACTTAAGTATGGAAATCCTTCATCTTTTGATTTTCTTCCCTTGTGGGGCCTCCTAATCTAGATTAGTTAGCTAAGGAGATGCATCCATCTCTTGGGGCCAACTCTTCCTAACCTTTCATTGGTTCTTTTCTAGGCTTTATGATTGATTCTTAGCTCAAGTACATCGAGGAGGAAAAGTAGGAAACTACCTTAAGATTTTGTGATACTTTAACCTCCTCAAGAGGTCAATTAAGCTTATATCCTACCAAACTAGTCAAGATCGATGAATGCTTCTCTCTATTAGGTCTTCAGGAAGGATATAAGTTTCTCCTCTAAAGTTTCCTTTTTATTCTACTTGAGGCATACATTAACTAGATGACTCACCTTGTTATAACTTATGCAAAAATCTAATGACCTTTCATATTCACTCTCTTGAATCCATACTCCACATTTAGATTGTAGCTTGATGAATGCTGAAAGGATTTTCTCAAATGAAGTACTAACACATAATTTGGCATAGAATATTTTTTTCCTTGATTTATTAATGAGGTCAATAGATGCTATGAGTTGACCAATGACTTTAGTTGTCTCTACTAAAACTTCTACCTCCTAAAATTCTAAAGGAAAGTGTAGGATCCTTATCCAAATTGGATCGTTTTGTAAGCTTTTCTTTTGTGAAGTAAAACTTGGGCCCCATTTTTTGAGAAGGAAGCATTATAAAAAAACTAGGGACTACCATCATGATCATATCACCATCCTCTTTAAGTGAGAATGAGAGGAGGAATAACCCTTTAGATGTCCTTACAATCTCCAAGGGCTCTTTTGGCTTCCATTTCCTATTTTCTTAGTCCTTGAAAACATCAATTTTAGACCTACTCCCCATGAACTTGCAAATTATAGCATTTTGCATAAAAAGGCTTTCCCAACAAGATTTTATAAAACTTGCAAGTTAAAAAATTCTTCACAACCAAAGAAAAAAGACACTCCAAAATTAAACCTTTCCCTACCAATCTCTTTTCCCTTCTTTTGGCTAATTATAGATCCCCTTTCATGGACCAACTCCCATCTTATTGCACTTCTCATGTGGGATCCATGAAGGACCCACCCCAATAGATTAGAGACCACCTTTTTCAACATTGAGATCAATAGGATCTCCCTACTCTAAAATCTATGAACAAAGTAAGCCTCCTTACTCAATTATAAGTTTGAAATTTCCTCTCATTAGCAATCCCACCTTTCTTGACAATTTTTAAGCACCAATTTCAAGACTTTTACAATTCTAAAATTTATAGCATCTCATGATTAGAAATATCCTTGTTAAAATTTTATGGTCATTTTGAAAAAAATGTATAAATTATTCCTTTATAAATGTCATGTTTCACATATATTAACATAGTAGTAGAGTAATCTAACTTTGTGTTTAAAATTAAGATAATAGTGTTGTAAGGTTTTCCATAGAAAAGATATTAATATACATGTGTAGTTTAAATACTTCAAAATTACATATATCTTCAATTATGAAGTGTACAATTTTTTATTTTTTCCATTTTATATAAATACCTTCCTTTAATCACTGTAATTGACAAAATGCATAAATTCAAACTTTTAAATATAAAATTTATTTATGTACAATAATCTTATTACACAATTTACGCCGAAGGCGTATCCTATTTGAAAGTGTCGAAGCTAATTTTTATAACCTACGGTGTAAGAGCGCTCGGGAGACGATTACTTTGATCGCACCCGTTCACGTCCTTTGTCCCCGACGCGTTAATGCTCTATCTACTTTTCATTTTTCATTCATATCTGCTCAGGCGTTCCCTTTCTGAAATGAACCGGGCTGATTTTGTCGATCAACGGCATGAACTGTTGGAGAACAGATGCAAGACAATGAGATGGATCTCATCCATTCATACAAACTTTGCACAAAGGAGACATCGTGGTGAAGCATAGCTGGCAGGAACAATGCGAAGATCAAGCTTAAGTTCATGTCTAAGAATGCTGTGGATTTAGAGAAGACCTTGAGCGCCCTGAGACTTGAAGAAAAGAAACTTATACGAGCTTCCTTTCAGTTTGTCTACTCTAATATTCTTCTCTTTCCTCAACAACATTGTCTTAATGTTGATGTACCTCCGCATTCATTAGGAGAATTAGTTGAAGATTGCCAAAATACATCGCCAAGCAATTCCATGTCCTTTTCATTGTGCGCGAATGTTTATGGGAAAGGCCATGGTGAAGGACGTTTTGTGCCTGAAGAGGCAGACAGAGTGTGCTCTGCAATTATAGGCAAACAGGAATGACGCCTTGTATTGTCTCTATACAAGTGCGCTGCTAACGGGGTGTTTGAGCCCAGCTTAACTGGCATCCACTCCAGAAAAGTTCTGCAGCATATATTTGCTTTGTTGTACCCAAATTCTTGAACCAGATGTCTCTGTAGGTAACATATATTCAATTATCAGTAATAGATTTTGAAGCTCTGATGTTTTTATCTTCTCTGTATAGATTATATAATTTATAATCTAATATTTTGGTTCATATATTTATCTTCATGTCTGAAGTCTGAGTCTTTCTACTCCACCAATTAGTGATATCATCCAATTTAGCCGTAATGAAATCCTAAATTTCATCAATAATACCAAAGCTACCCAAAAAAATCACAACCCATCACATACAAAAACTCCTTGCTCCTCAACATTTGCTACGATTCTCCCTGCCTGTGCAAAATGGGGGCTTTGGAACAGGGTATGGACATCTATCAGAGCATAAAGGATAGAGGACTTTTGTCAGATGTAGTTGCAACTACCCTGGGAGACATGTATGCAAAATGTGGAAGCATAGACAAGGCACGTGAATTGTTTGACAAGATGCCTCAAAGAGATGTGGTCTCGTGGACTGCAATGCTTGCAGGATATGCACAAAATGGATTTGTTGAAAAGGCTTTAGAAATTTCCAAGCAAATGCAATTGTTAGATTTAAAGCCAAATTCTGCAACTTTTGCTAGCATCCTCCCTGTCGATGCCAAAATGGGAGCTTTGGAACGATATGTACATCCATCAAAGCATAAAGGATAGAGGAACTTTGTCAGATATTATAGTAGCAATTGCCCTAGTAGACATGCATGCAAAAAGTGGAAGCATTAACAAGGCACATGAATTGTTTGTCAGAATACTTGAAAAATATCTCATGTCATGGAATGAAATGATTGCAGGATACGTACAAAATGGATTTATTGAGAAGGCTTTAGAAACTTTTAAGAAAATGCAATTGGCAGGTGTAAAGTCAAATTCCACAACCTTCGCCAGTATCCTCCCTACCTGTGCCAAAATGGGAGCTTTGGAACAAGGTATGGACATCCATCAAACCACCACTCCGCCGGTGCTTCCGATGCTCTCTCTGCCGTCATCTTCCATAGCAAGGCTCGCCAGAAATATCCATAAACCAGAGTTACACGATATCTTTAACCAAAAAGTCATTTCCCATAGCATCATAAATGTCTATGAGAGACACAACTGCCTTGTCTATAATTTGTAGATTTTTCATATATGTCTAGCAGAACACTTGTAACTACATCGGACAACAATCCCCTTCTTATTATGCTTTGATGCATGTCCATGCCCTGTTGTGAAGTTTCGATTTTTGCTACTGAAAGGGCCCAACCTGAAATTGGCATTCAATGGTACATATTTTCTAGAAGAGTAATTGTATATCTTTTCAACAACAATTTTGAATTATATTATATAAAAATATAAAAATAAAATAATTATTAATTATAATAATTTTATATATGTATTTAATAGTTTTATTGAAGAATATAATATATACTAATAATAAATAGTAAAAATATATTATTTATAAATTTTTTTTTATTATATAAAATATAAATTATATATTAATTATGTTAATATATACTTAACTATATGGTAAAGAATGTCGTAATGTTAAAACCAAAATGTGCTCATTATTAGGATCTTGTCGTAATAAACATATTGTAAAACCCTCATCGAAATTTTCACGCACATGAAAAGGCACATTCAAATTGTTTGACAAAATGTCTCAAAGAGAGGTTATCTCATGGAATGCAATGATTGTACAATATGCACATAATGGATTTTTTAAAAAAGTTTTAGAAACTTTCAAGCAAATACAATTGGCAGGTGTAAAGCCAGACTCCACAACTTATTCTAGAATTCTCCATGCCTGCGCCAAATAGGAGCATTGGAACAGGGTATGTACATCCATCAAAACATAAATAATATAGGCATTTTATTAGATGGTGAATACTTTAAGCTTCCTCTTTGGTAAAATCCCACCTGTGTATACTACCATGCAGAGTGTTGTACAAAATCAAAACAACCATGTCAGTGGTCATGGAGCTCTTGTGTCACATATTAACCACAACCTCTAAGCCCCTAACCCAAGGGGTAAACGATCTTCACATAGGGCCTGTGATGATCAATTCCAGAAAACTTCACTTATGAATAAGTTGGTAAAGTCTTTCCATAATGACATGACTGGATTAACCAAAACCACAGAGATAGAAATGGAAGGATTTTTTAGTATATAGGGGATATTGGGACAGAGAGGAGAGTAGGTGGAAAAGGTGTAGGAGAGCTACAACAAGAAAATATTTCAATATATTGCAAGGAGAGGGCATCTACGGGCTAATTGTTGGCCATAAAATTTACATCAACAACAACCATTTGAAAACTTGGCTTTGTTGGGGCCAAGGTAAAATTAACGCTTGTCACAATAATTATTATTCCTATTATGTATTTCAGACTACTAACATTTTTCCAATGGTGAATTATAGATGTACCATTGGACCTATGGAATATGGAAGGCTCCATATTAGTATATGTAGGAGTAGATACAAAATTTGAAGGAGTATTTGGTGTGGCAGACCGCATCCAACCCCAAGCAGTAAAATCAATTAACAAACTTAAGGTTAGTTGTTAATAATTTGTTTGCTTTTAGGATGCATTCAGTTTTTGAAGTTTATTTTTCATTTTTTAGTTTGGTGATTTGTTTGTCATTATTTTTGTTCTGTTTTCATGGATTAAGTTTTTTTTGGTTTCTTACTAATTTCAAAAAGTTAGGAGCGATTTATCCATTCCATTTTCCATTATTTGTGGCTCCACTTCATGGCAAGTGATGTCTAAGAGCTCAAATGATAATTTTTTACAATTGAAACTTGCATAAATCTGATAAGACACAAACTATGACTTGCAAAATAGATGTAAACTATATAAAGGTACATAAATGAGATTGAAAATAAAGGATAATCTTTTTTATCACAAAACAAGATCAATCATTTTATGATAATACACAATACATGGTTCTAAAAAAGTAAAAATGGATTTTTTTTAAATAAACAATATGTTCTCTTCAAAATTTATACCCTATTCTATTACATTAGAACCTCTATCTATGAATGATCTCAATGAATCTTCTTTTTTTTATATCTAATATTATGAGGGAATTTAGGGCACGTTCTCTTTAGACTAAATATGAATATATATTTAAACCACTTGTTCATCTCTCTTTGGGTGCTTGGGGAATTAATATCCTAGTTTGAATCCTTGTACTACTCTAGCAAGATGTTGAGGGGATGAATCCTTGATAATTCAAGATTCTCCTCCTTTGCATGCTCAAATGATAGTAATGCAAACCCTAGAATGGTGCTTGAGTAGGGATCTGATAGCACATCAGTGTGATTAGGGTCCTACCCCACTTGCGCTTGTGTTCATGCCGCTAGAGAATGGGGATGCTTGTTGAGAGGCAGTAGTATCTAATAACAAAGGTTATTCCATTGTATATAGTCATAAATCATAGCAAATGTATGTCAACACAAAGAATTATCAGTTGTAAGATGTAGAATGCTCGCTACAAGGACGTAACTCCATCCCTGGGTATAGTGTTAGGGTAGGGTCAACTACTCAGAGACAAACCAAATATGCTCTAGATTAGTTTCGGGGCTCCCCTATTTTGACCCCAATTATTGATCTTGGAGAGGATATATTAGAAATTTAAAGAGAACATATGAAACTAATCTTAATTTGCAAGTTTCATAATCTCTTGCTAATCTCAACAAATTTGAATTAGTGGATTATGGAGACATGGATGTCTCAATGGAAAGAGGATTTTTTATCTACCAGTGCACATAAGTGCTTTTTATTATTATTTTTCTTCCTGATGCAGATTGTGTTTTTCTACTAGCAATATGCTTAAACTCAGCTACTAGCAATATGCTTAAACTCCTCCATTGAGATGAAAAGGATCAAAGCTTCAAAATAGGCCACATGGTGGATAGGGCAGATCTAAGCTATCATTTTATTACTCCTTATCATCTTTGTATACCAATTCCGCCTCTTCTACTGCAAAGGATTATTCTATTTCAATGGTGGAGAGACCTCTTTGGTTTCAAAGATGAAGGCTCCAAGGATTTTTGTGAGATGACGCATTCCTCTACACCTAAGGAGGACCCCCGCCCTTCATGAAAAAGAAAATGGCTTCTACCATCAAGGTTATTGTTTTGAGCTCTATGACCCTTCACTCTCACATGGAAAGATAGGCTAGCAAGGGCACGGTTCTGGATAAGGTTGTATGATGTTTTTGGCAGGTTGATTATGGTTATGGCTAAGTATAATTTTATATAAAGCACAATTGTCATCTCTTGTATAATTTGAAAATATAATTTGAAAAAGAGTTACATGCCTTAAATGGCTCTCACTCCTCTAATTGGAGATAGAGGAGTGAGAGCCATGTAAAAAGAGATATTGGAGAGCTAAAGTAACAACAGTAGATGTGGGAATAGCCATGGGTGTGGAAGGCTCTATGATATCCATGGAATCTACAAATATATATCTCATGTCTAATGACATAAGGAATATTTCTAGTGTAATGAAATTAGAGCGGAGATCATTGAGGGCAATATACATAAATGTTGCATTCTCCCTATTGACTAAGGTAGCCTTGGTTGTGCTTACTTTCATGGGTTTTATCTACTTGTGGATGGTTGTGATAGCAGACACAAGCACTTGCTTGATTGTGACATTCCACAACATGCTTCTCTTGAAAGGAGAGAAAGTTGGTCATGCTCATCATCATCATCAATAGGTGTTGCAATGACTCAGATGTAAATGGACATGCAAATCATCTTCACAATCCTGATCTTGATCATGGTATTTGCAAAGAGAACCATAGCCATGAGTACAACCACAATCATAACCATAACCACAACTGTGATCATGATCATGAACATCACCATGACCATAAAACATGAGCATTATTTTTATGTAGTGAAATGTAGTGCATGCATGGTCATGCGGTAATTTACATAGAGTGTGGCTGCCTCAGGCCCAGAAATCAGTCATACAACACTACTAGCAGAATTGAGTAGATTCAGAATTGACCAAGTAGTTGCTGCAACAAAGGCAATTTACCCTTCCAATCAGGTCCTCAACCAAAAACAAGTTGTTAATGTGGTCAAATTTCAAAATTTTAATTATTATTGGTTTGAAATGGTAAATAATAATTTACCATAGTTCTCACAAAATTCCTCACCAACAAGCACAACCACAAAAATGGAATTTTGAAAAGAATTAGGGAGTTAAAATGTTTGATAGAATTCCTCAAACAAATGTTGCCCTATGACCTACCATAATTGCACAATATGAATTTGTTAAAAATATTCTACAACAATTGTAAAGCCAAATCTCATTAATTTTGTTAGCATTCTACCAATGTGTGCAAAAAATGGGAGCTTTGGAATAGAGTATGGATATTTATAGAAAAAAAGGTAAGTACATTTTTTTACAGCTAGACATTACCATGTCCTTGTTTCTTATTTTTTGTTAGGGTACACATAAGTTCAAATAGTCTCGTTTTAGAAAATAACTGCATGAGAGTTTTTTGTCGTTTGTTGGTGTGATGTGTGTTTTGAATAATTTTTTCCTCTTTATTTGAACTTTTGTTGGTTGGCATTGTTGACAACATCACATTTGACAATTAAATTAATCAAAGTTGTCAAACATTTAAACTACGTATCAATAATGACATACCTAACAAGGGAAATTTACAATGATAAAATAGTAAAATCAAACAAAATGGACCCATGCATGTAGATATTTATGGTAAAGGAGCTTGATTATTTTCTTGATTCATAGGTTTTGTTTCAATCATGTTTGGATCTTGTAAATGGACGCAAATCACTTCTCCAATAAGACCTTTATTGCACCAATGAACCCAATTTTTTTTTTCAAATTAACCTTCCACATCTTTTCGGCGTACCCATTGCACACCAAGGTGCAATTGCTAGTACTATTTAAATAGTAGTCTTATTAACTCACTCAACCTAAAATATGTATATTTTAAGTTCTTTTTCTTACCTCCTATCATCATCTCTAGTTCACACAAAGTCTTCTGAAAAACTCGAACAGCTACAGTAAATTACAAACTTCTCAGACTAAAAGCTTTAATGTTTATCTGGTCCTTGATTTTCAAGCCACAAGGATTCTTGAAATTCACCTTTCAGCTTCTCCCCTGCAGCTTTGTTCCAATCAATATCACGATCACTGGATCCCTTGTGCCATGCAGGAGTCCCATCTTCATACGCGTTGAACGTTAACCTCTGCACATCACTACCATCCAACGCATAAAGCTTCCCATGAGGCTGGAAATGGTTGGGCACGGAAATTGGCTCTGCTGACACTCCGTCGAAATTCGCACTAAACAGAAGGCTTTTGGAGTCCGGACTGAAGCAGACATGGTTGATCATTTCCCTCTCAATGCCCATCACTTTGTGTAGCCCTGTTCCATCTGGATGAACTAAGTAGACACTAAAATGTATTCCCTGTTGTGGATTATCCCCGTTGTAATTGAAAGCGATCCATTGGCCATCCGGAGACCAGCAGGCCATGGTGTCAATCCAGGGTCCTTCAGTCAGGGCTCGAATCCCGCCCTCCTCGCCTTCCTCTGCATCCATAATGTACAAATTCTTGTCTCCAGATCTCCCTGATCTGAACACTAACTGTTTCCCATCTGGAGAGGAATAGGGAAATGCGTTATTGCCGGTCCCTTCTTTCGTCAGAAATTTGACTTCTGATTTCACCTCAGACTCTTCTCCCAGATCCTCTGGGTTGAAGCGGATTGAGATTATATGGATTGTCGTCTTTTCTGAACCGAAAATTTGGCCCATCGACGCGTAGAGCAGCCCATTTTGCTTCCCGTTCCATGCAACAGCAAACGCAGAACCCTTGAATACTTTCCATCTTTTCATTGTTCCATCTGACCTCACTACATGTACTCCGCCTTGTGGACTGAAATCGGGATGGAAGGCGATGAGAGAACCGTCGGCAGAAAACGCCGGAAAAAATCCGTTTAATCTCTGCAACAGTAGCGTGGAAATCGGAGACTCAATGCGTTCTAAGAAAGGAACCACCTTGTCGCCCTCGTCGACATCTTCACCCCTGAATCTGTGGAAGCCCAGCTTTAGAGAGTCGGCTGAGAGGAAAGGATTGTAGTGATGAATCTCCGGTTTGATGGAGACCGTGACGGGTATAAAGCTTTTAGACTCCAGGTCGAAGATTTCAATATGTCTGTACTTGGTCTCCGGTCTACGAGTGGCGACGGCTATCCAGTTCCCCGTCTGAGAAGCGCAGGGAGTGAAAGCATGCAGAGAGGGCGGAGTTATCCGCTCTGGTTCAACGGATCCATCAAGTTTGAGTCTGTAGATGCTCCACCACCCATCTTCAGCCCTTTTGTGAAAGTAGACTGTGTTTTCGTCGGCCCAAGATGGCCATCCTCCCCGCTCCGCAACCATCTTCCGACCAGACCCGTCCTCAGACTTGAACAGAAAGAGATCGGTCTTGAGGTCCTGAATATCCATCACCCCCCAATCTCTGGTCGCGCCATATGAAGCCACCATTATCCACTTCCCACTAGGAGAAATGGAGGGACTATAGTCGGCCACTCCGTGGGGAGTAAGGCGAATAGTAGCCCCTGTTTTGAGGCAGGTTGAGTACACTGCGGACCAGCTAAGGAGATCCCTTTCCTGACCAGGCTTCTCTCGGTTTGACACAAAAAATACTATTCCGTTGCGGACAAAAGGCCTGTCGAAGAAGAACGCAGCAGGTCCCTTGAATTCCACCGTACTAAATCGCTTAACATGATCATCTTTCCCAGTCTTGACTGCTCCGCTCAAGTGTATTCGTGCATTTTCAGTTCGCTCGGAAATAAACACCACCGTCTCCGCTCCCTCGTCCGCCTCGCCAACGCCCAATTCGGCCATTGGAAAAGCTGGATTTTGGTGTGGAGTGAAGAGGAGCTTGGCGTCTTCGGCGCCAACAAACTGAGCATTGTAATTAATAGATCTTCCGTCGGTTAGTCTTTTGTCTTTGAGCTTTGCAGACTTCACCTCATTCAAGTCCTGAGGAAGATCGATTGTAAAAACATCGAATCCATAATGCGGGCGACCGATTACAGTAAACACTATTTGTCCCTCCAACCTTCTCTCCACTTCGCCCATCTCTTAAATTATATGCAAAGACTTCTAATTGCTGAAAGAAATGACTGACGAATGTAACCAATGTCCATCTATATATATAGATATCCGTGCTTTTTGATCACCTTCTGGTGGGGTTTCTACATTATTTCAGTCTGATGTCATGAGTGATTCCAAAGTCTTACTATTCTTTGAGTCAGACTGTGTAGGGACGGCTTAATCGGCACACTCTAAGCGTTGACCGCTTAGGTGGCCGGCCCCACTCTTAACCACACTCTTCCTGTTCGCGCACTCTTAACCCCACCTCTCCGGTAGCTTTCCAGATTTTCCGTTACGAGGGATTCTGTTCCCGTGTGAATTAACTGCCCTGTTTCCGCATCAAAATCCCGTGCACGCATCATACATTAAATGTTTTAGAAGAGGGAGTTTTAAAAGTGGAAATTTTAAAACGATGGACATGCTGGTAGCCAGGTCCATCCCTAAATGCTTTTTTTCTGTGCAGGGAAATGGTGGAGGAGAGAGTTTCTCGATGGTGGATGAGGGTGAGGGCGCTGAAGAGGATTAAGGTGGCTGACCAGAATCTTTTGTGAGGATAGAAGGCAAGCTGGGTATTCAGCAGCTCTCAGCACATATCCTATCTAGCTCTCAACAGTGGCAGACATTAGAGAAGCTGTGGGCATCACTAGTATGTCCAAAATAAGGGGTTTGGTCAGATCAAGGTAGGGGTTACCAGCTAAGCTGCCAAAAGTAAGGGCTTTGGCCCGATCTACCAGATTGAACTTACTATTTATCAAATGTTGCTAACAGTGAGAGCTTTCTCTCTTATTTGCAATTTTAACAGACAGTCAGATGTATATGTATACTCTACTTCTCTGCCTATTTCATTGAATCCAATTTTTTATTGTATACATTGAAAAATAGTTATATTATGTTTCTATAATTTAGTTCGTGGAATAAATATAATGCAAATTCTATCAGCAATATTCCCCTTCCTCCAACGGCAATAGTTGTTAAGATGGAACCAATGAATGATGGACCAGTAGGCTCAGGGGCAATGACCCATCAGTTCTAGGTGGTGAATAGAGTTGGGGGATCTGGATCTGAAAAATCCACCGACGCAACTATGATCCCCACTAAATCCAGGGGAAGAGATAGCTGAACCATCTGCCATCATTCCCATCTGATTAGGAGACATAGTGCATATAAATATATATGCTCAAACATAAATTTTTATTCATTTTATTTTTTTCCCTTTATTTTGCTCTGTACTCCTAACTCTAACTCTTTTTGGGAAGGAGCATGTAATGAGATAAATCAGTATTGAAGTCAATGGCATCTTTAAGCCCATAGTTTAATCCCATAACCTAAGCCACGGGACTATTATATTAGAAGAAAATAGTAGATGCTATTTTCTTGATATAATTATACAATCTTTTTGTAATTTTTCTATCATATAGTGATTGAATGAAAAGGTTATATAATATATGATCTATGGTCTTCTTTTTTTTATTTTTCTTCATATATTATCTCCCTGTAATTTTCTCATTGAATAATGATTGAATGCATAGATTACAAGATTAACATAATTTAATTGTTCTTACATCTATGAAGAAATGATAGTTTTAGGATGCTTCTACACATGCTTAACATGATAAAATAGAAGAAAATATCATAGTACATGTTTATAACTATTACACATTTCTTCAAGACAACATATGTCAAAAACATTGTTTATTTAATATCTTTTGATCCAAACACCTTTAAGACATACATATAGAACAATGAATTCACCCAACAACACATCCATGAGCCAAATTTTTAAATACAAGAATTGTGTAAAAAACATATTCATTCAAATGGTTTATCTCATTTGTTATGCATTTCTTCATTAATAAGTTCAAAAATTATCATACCATTCTATAGCTCGTATAAGCATTAATATGGTTCAACATCATTTGTTAATTCAAAAATAGCAATTACTTAATTCACATATTTGTTTAATGATGACAAAATGCAACAAAATACTTAAATAAAATGTATTTGTTTATGTGAAGACTAAATAGAGTTCTTATCTTCATTTAAACATATTTAAATTGAATAAAAAAATAAACATAAGCTCAAGATTTTATTGTTTCCTCATGATTTATGATTATTTTAAAAATGGAAAGTCAAGATCTTTTGAGAATATTACAAATAGATGAATTTAATATAACAAGATAAGATTCCATGTCACAAATATGAATTTATTAAAACATGAAAAGATTCGATATCACAATTTACTTGACAATAATCTGTTTAATTTCTATCTATATATATTTCTTCTAATATTCTCACTTAAAAATTCTTAATTAATCCAAAAAGAAAAAGAAGGAATGAAACTAAGAGCGACCACCAATAATATAACCACTATCTATGTATTCATTTGATTTTAGTGAGAGTTCATTTTCATATAGTCAAGCTTTGTTTATAATTTATTTGTTACAAATTATATTGTCAAGATTTACTTCACAATAACCCATTTAATTTCTTCCATCGACGTATATTTCTTCACTAAAAAGACACTAAATTAACCAAGAAGAAGGGAGGGCTGCCAATAATTATGCATTTTTTTTCACCATTTAGTATATCTTCATATAATTTTGATCCTTCCAAATTTAATGGCCATGGAGAATTATACCTTATTATCATTTGAGTAACAAAATTATGTTAAATTTAGTAATTTAGTACAAAAATATAATTTTGTACATAAATTGAAATAGTAATAGGTAAATTGAGATATTTATTTGTAGACTAATTTTCCTCATTTCTTTAATAGATATGCACATTCTTTACACATCGTATGTATCTCCATGATATTTTGTATCTCTTCATAGTCATTGTTGAAGTTTGTTTCTATGAGTTGTCTTGTGTTTTCAAGACATGGATTTGTTAAGAAAAATTATGGAATGCCATTAATATAATATTTGATGTGTAAATTGGCTATAATACTTAAACAATTATTGTAGACATATATGTATGTTTCGTTGATGGATATCTTGTCTAGGATTTCATTCATGATTAATATAGTGTCCCCAGAAGTAATTTTCATCATTTCTTTGTTGTTATTTATTAGTCCAATCAATATTATCTACATTTGGTGTGCACCATGCATCCATATGAATCCATAAACATGTGTTGATCACCTATGTTTCCACTCGTACCTGCATCAATAGTCTTTCACATGAACATATCTTTTTTCAAAGTATCTTTTTTCTAAAAAATAAGTGGCATAAATGCATGTATTGTACAATAATATGAGGGTATTCAATCACATTTTGTTTCCACCAAATTTATGCTTCTTGTGGAGTGCTTTGTGATGTCCCACAAACTAATGTGTACAAATTTTCCAAGTACAAATCAACTACACTCAAGGGGAAAAATATTGTAGGGAGGGTAAGGGTTCGGGTTAGTGTTAGGTCTAGGATACAAATTAGGGTTAGCATTAGGGAATAGGATTAGGGTTAGGGTTAGTGTTAGGGATATGATACAAATCAAGGTTAGGATTAAGGAATAGGATTAGGGTTAGGGTTAGTTTGAGGGTTGGAATAAGGGTTACAGTTAGTGCTAGGGTTAGGGTTAGGATTTGGGTAAGGGTTAGGGAATAACATTAGGGTTTGATATGGGGTTACTATTACAGTTAAGTTACAACTAGAGGTAAATTAGGTAAATTGAATATACTTATCCACATTAGTGGTTAAAAAATAATTTGTGTTATTGGGTACTCTATGAACTACAGGTTATAAAACATAGTGGGTTTTGAAACTTGCAATTTCTCATACCTAAACACATTGTCATCAAGTGGTGATGTTATTTCAAATGTATATGTAGATAAGTATAGTTATGAATATCATATAAGAAATTTGAGGTGTTAAAACATTCTTTGTTTTTAACCTACATGTTATGGCATAGGGGGTCCAACCTTCATAATACACACTTCAAATTGCACAAAATACCTACTATAACAAATTGCATGTTTCAAAATACACTGCATTTTATAACATTCTCCGTGTCATACCCAAATCCACTTTGTTGAAATGATGTTTGTTATTGGAAATGAATATGTAAATAAGGGATAGATAGTATAGTTATGAATATCTTATGTTTTTTCAATTAAACTATAAATGTTTAATATTAGTAGGAGAACAAATCTTAAATAAAATCCATGAAAGAGGAGATGGTGAAAGCACAAAAAAGGATTTGGGACTTCATTGATTTAATTGAAGGAACCCATTGGTTCAAGTGGGTGTACAAGAAGAAATTTAGAGTAGAAAAATATTAGAAAGGTACAAGGGTAGTTGCTGCAATGGGTTATTCTAAGGTAGAAGGAATATAATTTAGTGAGATATTTTCTCTTGTATCTATGTTTAATTTTATTAGGATGTTATTGTCTATAGCTATATCTTTTTTTATGAAATGGACAAAATAATTTTTTTGATATATAACATTTTCATATGGAGATTTAGCTGAGAAAATCTATATTGCTCCACCTAAAGAATTTACCACTAAAGTAGGTCTAACAAGGAATGAAGGGGGATCCTAAGAATATGATACCACTAAAGTAGGTCTAACAAAGCTGTTAGGGATGAATAAAAGGATTAATAAAATTCCAAAAAACCACCAATGCCAAAAGGAGATAGCAAGAAATTAAGATAATTTTTTGAAGAAATTAAGATAGCTCATGAGATGCACATGGAAGAAGAAATAATAGTGAAACTAAACCAAATAAGATAAGGAAGATTCCAAAAAAGGATGAAAAAGGCTAAAGAAGCCTCAATTGAGTGCACCAAGAGTATTTTTTTTGAAAGTGATGACTATCCACCAATAAAGGAATCAATATTTATTGTGATGTTCGATAATAATGAAACGTTTAAAAGAATAATTATCCATTGTGACCCCATAATAGTGGTTTACAATTTTTGGCCAAACTGGACACTGAAGTTATTATTTTTAACTGAATTTTCACATTCGAGCACATATACCGGCTAAACTGTGAGGAATTTGAAGATGGTGCAAACTAGAGTCTCATCAAATTTTGTCTGTAGATTCTAAAAATATTTTTTTCAAAATTTTTGGAATCAAATTGCACTTCTTTTTCTATCTCCCACAAAAATTGATTTTTTCAGAAAACAACATTTTTAAAAGTGATGCACAATCGTATAAGCATAACTTTTTTTCCATGAAGGATAAAATTATAATTCTTTCAAATTTAGATATATAACTCTGATATCTAGTGCTTCCACTTGGTTAGATAGTTTTTTATTGAATATTTTTCCTCAATCAAGTTTCAAAGTCAAACAATTACAATTCGAACAACGGACCGTATAACGCGTAACTTTTTTTGTATATGTCAAAATTTTATTTTATTTTTTTGTTGGATCAAGGACTTCAATATCTGGTGCACTCATATTTTCAATTTTTTTGATAATCTTCTATTTTTCCACATGTGAAGAACAAAGAAATTCATTTTCGATGAAAACCTATGTTTAATAAAACTTAAAAACAAATACATAACAAAACGAAAACATACTAAAATTATATTCATTGGATAGCTTGTTTTGAGGAATACCATAATCATTTGAAATAAATTTTAAATGAATTCATTTGATCCCCCAAAAGCTAAATCAAAAGTGATTTTTTATTAGCATTTTGATAGGTGTAAAGGAGACACATTTATAGGTATGGTTTAAAACTACCGAGGTTCTATCCAAGGGGGTTTGATCTAAGGTGATTTGATCAAACCCTCTTCAATTGGAATCCTTAAAATGGAACTTTTTAAGGCTTAAATCATTATATTTTCTAAAAATATGTGATTTCAGCTAAAATTCGTTCCTCTCAGGAATTGTAAACCACTATTATGACAGCACTAATTAAAAGAGAAAAACAAAATTTAACCAAATTAGAAAATTACATAAAAGAATATGATAAATATAAGGAGTCATTGGATATAGGTTTTGCAAGCAATAGTTCTCAAACAAGGTGTAGAAGTAGGGGTACCACACCATTTCAATTTTTAACTCATGGACCATGTTTTGAACTGGAACTATCAAACATAAATTTTTAACTCATGAAATATATTTTGTATGTTAGATAATTAATATAATGAGATGTAATGTATATCTAAATTAGAAGTTATCATTTGGTTAAGCTATCACAAGTAAATGATCCAACCCATACAAAATATTCAAAGATCGAATAAAGGTCTAATTTAGATAGACATAAATTATTCATGGGTCTAAAGATAGACTAAGCCCACTTGAAAAGATAAATCCAACACCCTACCATATAAAAGTGGAGCTGAGATAAATTTTCAAAGGTTCTCTTTATGAAAAAATATGGGAAAAAATGATTACATACAAATAGGGTTTATTGGCCTTTCAAAGATCATTGAGTCCCACTTCATGCAATAAATCCTTATGCTCAACAATCTATTTTTATTAATTAATGCACAATGGGCTTTAAGGATAATTTTTCTTTTAAAATAAATGTTCCTCTCCATCTCCATCTTTATCTTCTCCTCTATATTTATCTCATTATCCCACACACACACTCTCTCTCTTGCTCTTCCCTCCTCTATATCTTCATCTTTCTATCCCTACCTCTCCCTCTTTCTCCCTCTCTCCCTATTACAAACATAACATGAACCTATTTATAATGGAGCCTAATTATCTTCTTGATTCAATTTTTTTATTTTGGTCATGATTGGATCCATGTAAGTGGATGCATAGTTTATTTGAAGCTACCACTTCTCTATTTATACATTTGTTGGAGGATATTACAATGCCCCCTAGAAGCCATGTTCACTAGGAAAAGTGTATACAAAATATGTGAAAGATTTGATCCATCTCTATCTTCATATCCATTGCTATATCTATCTTCTTCTCTATGTATCTCCCCCATATCTAACTCCTTATCTCTCCCTGCATCTCTCTCTCTCTCTCTCTCTTCCCCTTATATTTTTCTGCTATATATCTATCTCTTTATCTCTCCTTCTCTCTCTCCATATTTTATTTAGATATCTCCCCCTCTCTATCTCTCTCATCACACACACACACTCCATATTTCTCCATCCGTATGTCTATCTCTATATCTCTCTCTCTCTCACTCACACACAATCCTTGTTCCTCCCTACCGATCTCTATATCTATCTCTCCTCCCTTTCTCTATCTCTCTCCCTCTTTATTACTTGTCTCTATCTCTACCTCTCTCCCTTTATCTTCCCATATATCGATATATCTTCCTTGTTCTCTCTCCCTCTATCACCTATATTTCTCTCTCCCTCTCTCATTCTCTATTTGTCTATACTTGTACTTCTCTTTGTTTGTCTATCTCTCAATCTCTATCTCCCTCTCCTCGTATCTCTATATCTTCTTATATCTATATCTCTCTATCACTATATGTCACCATCTATATCTCTCTCCATCTCTCTCTCTCCCCCTTCCTCTAAATCTCCGTCTTCCTCTCCCTCTTCCTTTATATATCTCTATCTCTTCTTCTTTATCTCCCTCTTCTTCTTCCTTTATATAAATTTATATCTCTTCATCAATATCTCCCTATCTCTCTCTATCTTTATCTTTCCCTCTATGTCTATCTCTATCTACTTGTCTCCCTTTTTCTCTCTTGATCTATCTTCATCTTTACCTTTATCTTCCTCTCCCCCCCTCTATTTTTAGACATGTCTCCCTCTCTCTATCCATTCATCTCGCTCCATCTCTCTCCCTCTCCCTCTTCCTATACCTCTATATCTATATCTCTTTGCATCTCTCTCCATCTCTCCATATTTATTCTTCCATCTTTCACTTTGTCTCTATCTTGTTATTTCTCAATCTCTCTAGCCCTAGATAGCTCTCCCTCTCTCTATCTCACTTTTTATATATATATATATACATACATATATATACATAAGTTATATATACATACATACATATATACATACATATATATAGATCTCTTCGTCTCTCATTCTCTCCCTCTCTATATATTTATCTCTTCCATATTTGTCTATCCTTCTCTCCTCTCTCTCTTTATATCTTCCTCTCCTCCATATCCCTCCCCTCCTTCTCCATCTCCATTTTTGTCTCTATCTCTATCTCCCTCTACTTCATATCCCTCTCCCTCTCCCTCTCCTTCTCCATCTCTATCTTTGCCTTTGTCTCTATCTCCTTGCCCCTCTTTCTCTCTCTCTAACTCTTCCCCCGGCTATCTCTCCCTCTTTCTATCCCTCTCTCCCTATTGCAAAGATAAGATGAGCCTATTGGTAATGGATTTTGATTATCTTCATGATTCAGAGGGTTTTCAATTGTGTTTAGATCCTTGTAAGTGGATGCATAGTTGATTTGAAGCTACCACTTCTCCATTGAGACCTTTGTTGCACACACAATCATTTTTTAAATTTCCTACCCATTTAACTCTTGTACTACACAAATGCATACAAAAAATAGTCCAAAATTTCCCTTATTGAATTTCCACACCTCTTCGACATACCCATTGCACAACAAGATGCGATTGCTGGTAAAATACTTCTATAATAATATATTAATTATAAAATAATCACATAAATTTATTTACATAATAATAAATATATAATAATACAATATAATTTAATATAATAATAATTATAAAATAATAATAAAAAATTAAATTACATTATAAAAATATATAATAATAATAATAACAATATTGAATATATAATATAATATTTAAATATATAATAACATAATGATTTTCATATCATAATAAACTACCATGTCAACTGAAACTGCAAGTACGAAAACGAGATGTGAATCCCTGAAATGGTTGCAACGACAAATCCGTAAACGAAAAGCTACGAAGGGGAAAGGTGAGGTTAAGAGTGGGCCCGGCCACCTAAACAGTCAATGCTTAGAGTGTGCCGATTAAGTCCGGCCGACTTCATTATATTTTGTTTTTTGAAGAAAATCCACAAAAGACAAGTTACGATTCGACTTGTTCTTCTAGATTGAAATGTAAGTCCAATCCAGAAGAAGAAGTCTGCAAATGTATAAAGTCAAAAGTAAAACAGCAAGATTCTTCCCTTGTTCTTAGTGATCCTTAGTTTACCTCTATCAGATAAGATCGGGTGACGATTTAATATAAAAGTCTACATCCTTTTCTAAAAAATATTTTTCTTTTATCTAACTGTCAATTCATCAACCAATCGAAGCTTCTAAATGTCAATAACTAGTGTGACATTTTCGGCATAAAATGGATGATAAAACAAGTCATTGTTTCTTAATGAACGTTGAAAACCTACTCCAGACTTCCAATATAAAATTCCTTTCAATGCTAAGATATATAATAATTATTGAAATCATTAATATGATATCGAAAGCTTGTATGAAAATTTCTACATTCAAACCAACTTTTTCATATTTATTATTAAAAACTTGGATGGATTATCATAGATATGACTTTCGAATAATAATGTATTCTTTTATAACTTGTTTGTCAAAACTTGAAAAACTTAAACGTATTAAAAATTAACACATATTATAGTTGATTTTTTTTAATACAATATTGGAAGCTATTACATGAAAACCAATAATTTTTTAATTTACTATTACAAAGATATATGTATGATTGGTAGGATTTTCTTATTATAGTAAATTCAGATTTTTTTTTTAAAAAAAAAGTTTAGGATAATGAATTAGGAGGGAATAAGTCTTGCTTTAGTTGTGAGGTAGTGTTATTCATGTTAATAAAGTTGAGGAGGTTTGGCTTAAATTATTGGTTGATTTTACCTAACTTAATTTTGCTGAGACTTAAAAGGAAAATTTGGGTGTGCAAGCTTATGTGATATCTTGCATTCAAAAGAGTGAGGATTTATTGGAGTGGTTCTTTCTTTTTGGGTCTAACATACACATAATGGAATTAAGTGGGAGAGAGTTGTTGTTAAAGTCAATAGTCTTGGCTTCTTTTATTGGAAGTTCAATGGTTAGTGATATAGAGTATTTTGTTGTTGTGATTAATGAACTTGGAAAATGATTTTTCTCTAATTAGAAATTCAAAAGAGTTTTGAAAGAAACCCAAAGAACTATATTAAAATTTCAAGAAGTTATTTTTACATTGTAGATAAAAAATAAAATAAAATAAATCTTCTAGCTAACAATAATGTGGATCAAAAAGCTCCATCAAATCTTTATAGTGCTTGTTTGGATTCTTTGAAGGGGCTTAAAAAATATTTATTTAAAAAACCCCCTTAACTTTTTTGGTTGATTAATCTAACTTGAGGTATGTGACCCTCCTCTCATGTTGGTCATGTTGGGTAGCTTAGGATAAATAGTGTTTTTCTTGTGTTTAAGGATAGTAAAATAGAGACCTTTAAATGGTTCATTTTTTAGTTATGTTTAATATTAGTTTGAAATTCTTGGAGATGTATATGAGCTCTTGTTTAATATTCTATTTTATGGTATATGCAAATATTGTATTATTTTTTCCACAATCTAGTGCATGCAATTAGATTACAATATGTTTGTTAGTTTTTGTGTGCATGTCATGTCTATTATGTTTTACCATGACTTGTAGAAGGAAGGTTCCTAATTTTCAAAGACCCCTTCCATTGTGGTTGGGTACCAAACAAGGATTTGTGCTCTATGTTTAACTTCCAAGAGTTAGTAGCTCTTAGGTTTGTGAAATAAAATCAAGGTGATATTAGGATGGGTGTAATAGGGCCTTTCTACTCCAAGGAATGGAATATTTTATTTAGAAATTGATAAAGGTTATGCCCAAGGATACTCACAATCTTTTGTTGCTATTGGAGTACGGGAAACACTGAGAGGAGGGGGGATGAATCAGTGTTTCAATAATCAACTTCAATTCAATATTTTTTCAAAACACATAATCTATTTGCAATCATTGAATGTTCAAATTCAAGAGTGTAACCAAATGTGATAGCCAATAGCAGATCCTTAAACAACATGAAAAATTAAATGTTGTAAAGTAGATAAAGAAAGCAACAAGACTAAATTGCATGAAACATAATTATCACATTGACCACAAAAGAATCATAAAACAATATTTTTCATGAGTGGAAAACCCTCATAGGGATAAAAAACCACTCGATAAAATGCCTCACTAGCTTAATACAAATCCACTAATTACATAGCCTCATTGGCAAAAATACAACCTCACTAGAAAAGCCTCACTAGCTACAAAATTATGCCTCACTGACAAATACTGCCTCACTGGAAAACTGGTAAACAATCAAGATAAAGAGTAAAAGAAAGAGGGTTTCTCTGAAGTTCATATCAACTTTTTTCCTTAATACATTTTGTGTCCTATAGGCTTCATTACACTTGAAACCTAGAAAACACAAAACATATTAATCTTTTTATAGTTTTTGTATACAACCTTTCTTAAAAGAATATTTAGTTCACTGTCCAACTACATTCAACATTTTCAAAATGCTCATTTCATAAAACTAGGGTTTTGAGAGAAACCTTCACATTCAAATCATAATGATCATATAATTAGAACTGAAAAGCAAAGATGATACTTGATATCTCAAGTTTTTCCAGCTTGTTGTCTAACCAAAGCTCAAGCTTAAACATTTGATCTGTATATAGCAATGAAAAACCCACCAAGATTCAATAATACCATACCTCGACTTAAGAACCAATGTAACTGAAAATAACTTACAAATCTCAACTGCACAAACCATCGTATCTTCCAACTAGCCATGGCCACCATTGACTATCAACTAAAACTTGTAAACTTGCTGCTCTCCAAGCTTCAACCCAAGTCATTTGTTTCTCAAACATCAACCCTAAGTTTGTTGCTACATATACCAAAATTCAAATTTGTATAATGCCTGATATACCTTTCTTTTACAAACATTACAAAGTTCACTTGTTGAATTAGTAACCCTAGAAGGGGTCGATAAACACAACATTCATATTCACCCTTCAACCCTTCCTAAAGCATCCTTAACTTGCTAGTGCAGGTTACTTCTCAAAAAGCAACTTTAATTTGATATTTTGGAACTTATAATTACAAAAATCTCAAAAACCTTCAAGGTATGCAAATTCCCCTTTGAATCAACTAGATTGCAAGCCCAAAGTAGTGATCAAGATATGATTGACATCAAGGTGAAACCATAAGAAGTATGAAGCAAAACAATGATCAAGATATATGATTGACATCAAGGTGAAACCATAAGAAATATGAAGCATAAATGCCTTCTCTAAGATTTGTCTTGAAGCAATGCTTTGCATGTACCAAATATCAATATCATGAAATTGCATCAATCACCATAAAATGAATGAGTGTCAACACCATATACCTTTGGCATCTATTCCTACCTTAACTATGCTTGATGAACCAAACCTACCTTGTCTCCATGACCTTTGATATCAATGAAAAATAATACCAATGCCAAAAAACTCTCCCTTTGGCATTGATATCTTGAACCAATCAGAAATTGCACCTAGTTGCTCTTCTCCCCCTTCGACAACAATGACAGAGAACTATTGACTCCCCCTGGCAATAAGATTTGTTGCATGAGAGAACTTGATATACAATAAAGCTCACCCTGCAAATGAGTTCCATATAGAGGTAGCAACAAGATTCTTATCTACACAATGTTATCATAGCACTACAAAAGTCCACAACATCAAATTGTCATGTCAATCTAAAAGAACAATTCAATGCAAAGACAAATACCACATGATTTAAACCAAATTGTACAAGCATGATAAATCTGTCCAAGAAAACCAATTAACATCATCAAGGCAACAAGATCAAAGTAGCAAGATCAAGGGTTGCAAGTACACTGCCCAAGCAACTAACATCAAGCAATAACAACTACTGCCACTGTTCAAACACATCATTGTTCAACAAAAGCACTTAACTGATACTACATCAAAGTGAAATGTCACTGATCACCTTAAGGTCACTTGTCAGTCATTGACACTATCATTATGCTTTTATCACTATTATTAAAGAACTCATTGAGCTCTGAACACTAGACATGAAGTAAGATATGGATCACTATCTATGGGATCATAAATATTTTTGTGACTTCATCTAGAATATGAGGTAAAATGCATATGCCACAAGCATAATACAACTGCTAAATCTTGAAAGGGCTAATTCAAATTGTCTAAAATGTAATTATGTGTTTGTAAAATGTAGCACAACTGAGGAAAGTAGGCCCATAATTGTCGGGTAACAACACAAAGTTGTCACACTTTATAAAGGAAACAACCAAACTAGTCCAACTTTTAGAATTGAATCACTAAAAAGTGGCATATATGTTTTGAATTTTGAAATGATGTAAACTAGTAAAATGTGTATTTTTTAGTATATTTTATGTTTGTATTTAAAAAAAATAAAAAAATAATTTTAAACTAGTTTTTAATAAATTAAAACTATAATTTAGTTGTTGATAAAATGTTGAAAAATAAAGTTGCATGAGACGCCAAAATTTTTATAGTAAATATTATTTTTTTTCTTTCAATATTTTGGTGTGTATTTATAACTTGAAACTTTAGTGCATGGATATATTTTTTCCCAATTTTGATAAATATATATTTTTAAATAAATATTAAAATCTGCGTGAATCAAAAAATGGTTGTTTCCATGGGACATCAACTTTCATATTAAATATTTATCTAAAATGGAAAAAAAATTATACAATCTTGAAATAGACTATTTTATCTAGTGCATCATATTTTTTTTAATAAGTTTTAGTATTTTTCCTTGGCATGTTAATGGACCTAATATTTTGTGATGATAACCTACTTTTAGTAAAATTAAAAAATAAAATATAAATAATAATTAAACTATTAAAATAAATACATTTTTGAAAACTACACTTATGGATCTACAAAATGGTATTTTTTATATTTTAAAAAATGTTATTTACATTAGTAAGAGTCATTGAAACTTCAAGTTTTTCAAATAGTTTTATTTTTTTGGTAAATTGGACTCAAAGTGGTGCTTCATATATTTTTAGCCAACAATTTTAGTTGAAAAAGTTATGGAAGTATCTAACTTAGCTAGAATGAATCTTACTAGATAATATGTTTGACCAAAATTGATTTTTAGTTAGAAATACTTAAATTCAGTTGTGTTGATAAGTTGGCTGAAAGTGTGACACAACTTTGTGCTTCTACCCTACCATCAATAGAAATCTTGAGTTGACAATAGCACCCATGAGGAAGGCACAACCAAGCACAAATGGCATATTTGACAAGATAGAGCCAAGTAATGACTATTGCACTGCATGCATCATTCCATTTTGAAGAGCATAATTTGAAATGATCATATTTGTGGCATTTCCAAATGTATCCTTCAGGAGAGCTCCAACTTCAACTACTCAACAACCCATCACTGTGTAACATTCAACACTACACAAGCAAAAAATGTATGTTGTCTCACAATTCACTAAAGTAATGTTGTCTCACTATTCACTGAAACAAATGATGTATGCAAAAAGATAAAGCCTTCACTGAAGCAAATGTTGTATGTAAAAAGATAAAGCTAAATGTGCACTTCACAAGACAAGCCAAAGCAAAGTACTATTTTTCAGTGAAATTGTAGCAAAGAACATTAACAAGCACTCAATCACTGGAAAGAAAAAAAAAGAGTTATAAAACATGAAGAAGCACATTTCACTATCCACAAATCCACTGTCTTGCACCAAGGATGTCCACATTAGACTCACTTTTAGGTGTAACATGAAAGAACTATCACAAAAAACTTGATCAATCAATATTTCACTATTCTGCACCATCCATTAGCTAAACACCAACAAAAGTAAAGTGACTAGATTGACAAATTGGTCAACAAACTTGGATTTTTAGATGATTTCCAACTGTCACTAAACACTGTACAATTTTAAAGAGAAACAAAAACCATCAAAGCAAATATGAAAGCATAACATCACTGTCAAACAAAAAACACTATCATAGAAGCATGATAGTCCATTGACAAAAGAGTTATATCCATTGCCATATGGTTACACTTTTCATCAAGAGATATAAGTAGATTTCACAGTCATTATCACATGCAACCATTACATTCATGTCCACCAAGGTACAATTTTGCTTTACAAATCACTGACATAAGGAACTATCCATATCATATTGTGAGAAATATACCACAGTCAAAACTTAGTATCCACTAATCATACCAAGATTGAGCATTCCTTATAATATTGTCCACATGCAAACTGAAAAACTTGTGCATTGTCCTCAAAACACTTGAAACATAGGCCATCCACTGTGATTTCAAAAAGAAGACACTATCATATCGACCTGTGGATATAAATTTCCTCGAGCTCCCTTCGGGTTATTTTTATTTTTCTAATTCTAGCCCAGGCCTCATATATTTGAATATCCTTGGGCCCCTTTTTGATGAGCTTTGATCGCTGCCACCATGTTTCCACCAGGCACTCTTCACAGGGATTTCTTCCTTTTCTCTTCTTCTGGCCCCCGCCATGCTTCCATGTGTCAACACTGTGGGCACTTGAGGATTGCTTCTCTTCACTTTTTAACCGGGCTCTGTCCGCATGCCACGTAGCATCTATTTGTGTTCACTTTAAGGCAGACCCCATAGTCAGCGCTAACAATGAAGACCTCGCCACGTGTCTTCCTCGCACAGGTTTTCATCACAAGGAGGGAGGAATGAATCAAAGGCCCCGACCTATCGCCACGTGTCTCCTCTGCAGGGATTTCATTGAGAAGAGGGGAGGTTGAACAAAAGGCCCTGACCTATCACCATGTGTCCTAATTGACTTCATGATTGAGTGACACATGCCTACATGAGGTTCTGCTAGGACCACTGCCATCATTTGGTTTGAAGGTGACCACATTCCATGGCTCGAATCTTTTTTGTTGCAACGACCTAAGGAAATCATTGCTCTTGATGGGGGAATCTTTTTGTTATTGGCTTGCTAAGTGGTGACATTGTTTTCTATATATATTGCTTCTTCCTTCCGAAAATGAGTTTAGAAGATACAAAAAAAATTATGAAAGACACCAGGCCTTTTTGTACTATTTTAGATTATTGTATAAGACTCATAGACTGTACCATTGTTTGGCCTTTCTATTTTCTTAGGCTATTTGACAAAACATTATACTGTGCCATTACTGTACTGAGTTGTTTATTTGTAGAAATTCTTTGATTACAATATAAGTTGTTGATTTCTTCCATGTCTTTGACTCTTCTTTTTAGTAAATGTATATGGGAATTATTTTATTTTATTGGATAAATCATTCAGGTTTTCATCTTTGATTTTTGTTATTCCAGGACTTGGCAAATTGCTGAATGGGACCTTAAATCACATCCAAAAGATAGATTTACTGTGCCTACATCTACATCTTGGCGCATCACCTTAGTTAGATCTTTATTTTTTATATCTGCTTCTGTTTCCCATTCCAAAACCCTAAATACAGAAGAAGCCAACTTCTTTAAAAATCTAGAGGTTACTTAGTTTAAGTGCAATTGGTCCCTCCATTAATTGAGTTTCCCATACAACTGTTATATCAACAATTTATTTTTCTGGCACACCCAATGGGACTACTTAAATGTACCTAAACCTAAAGTGGGTGTATGATCCATTGGCCTATTACTAGATCCCAAACAATGAATAACCCTGGTTTGTTAGTGCCTCCATTGGGAACAATACAAACTGGAACCCATTTAGTGAACATTCTGATCCCTCCACCAACCATGTTGCCAATTGCTAACAAAAATTATGTAGCGTGGGATGCTGGAAGTCCCCTGGTAGCACTAGTAGCACTTGTCGTTTGGACCCCTATCTTGACCTCTGCTTTAAAAGCTATACCAAAATTCACTGGGGATGGCTCAAAAACACCATATGAACATATGCAAGATGTGGCAGACATGTGTTTGGTGCACAAGGTTACTGACCAAAATATAGCGCTAAGGTTGCTCGCAACCTCTTTTAGGGGTAGGGCACTAGATTGGTACCACACTCTACAAGCTAACACTATCGGTACTTGAGATCAGCTCAGAGTTCCTTTCTATGAAAGATTCTCAAATGATGGAGATAGGTCTTCACTATATCATCAACTGAGGACTATAAAATGGGCCCCACATGAAGCCATGACTGACTTCAATTCTTGGTTCTATACAATTTGGTAGAGGATCCAAACTTCTATCCTCCCACCGACTGAATTGGCATTCATGTTCTACTTAAAATCCATCAATGTCAACATTTCAATGATGATCCAGTCCCTTGGTGAAACCACTCTATTAGATGCATACAATTTCATTGTCAAGGTGGAGAATAATCTGATCTAGATTCCATGAAGTTGCTACCTCGGCCCATTATGCCTATATTTCCCAAAATATTAGTTCCCACCTAGGAGATGCCATCTACTAGTGCGTCCACTCCTTCCTAGTCTATGTACACATACCCAAACGCACCAAAAAATGTTGCTTCTACATCCAACTCTTCAAAGGATGAGATGAGTGACGTCAAGGAGATGTTGTAGACCATCACCAGTGAAATAACTACCATGAAGCAGAATCAGTCGGTGCCTCCAAAGCCAACCTACCAAAATTATCAAGGCGAACAATCTTCTTACTAGCAAAACCGGTTCCAAGGAGGCTCGTGCACAAATCCGCAGGTGTAGACAACTAATCAAATAGTTCTAGTGCGTACTCCATTACAAACTGCTAACCTAAGATCGAGTAGAGAGCTGACGGTGGGGAAAAAAAATCTCATTGATGGAATTAATCCCTGGTGCTTCCCCTGGGGTGACACACATATGCCCCAAAATTTCCCACACGAAAACCTACAACAAAAGGTGGCGGAACAATGCAGCCAAGGCACAATGTCAGACCACGGAGGTTATGTATATGCCTCTCCACAAATGGAAAATTTGGTACTCACCGCACAAATGCAAGGGATGTCCCTAGAGCAAGAAATGAATATTGCTTCCAATCATGCGGTCTTCTCATGGATGGAAGAAGAAGAGGCGGTGTTTGAAAATGATGTGTCAACATCAAAAGCCCCACAAGTACATTCCAATTATAACATGCTCACTCAAAGGGGAGATTCATGGGCGAACTAGTAATCCCACAACCTAAAAGTGCCTCCGACGAGACACCTAGTACCTCCATAGTTACATATCAATGTTAGTTGCAAAGGTAAATTGTTATAACCAGAGCTAAGGAACATAAGCCTTCAAATCCACCACCATTCAATGTGATGGAACAATTGAAAAAATCATCTGCTAATGTGGCCCTTTAGGATATCTTAGCTATTCTAGAGAAGAAGACATTACTGTAGAAGGTCCTTCGGGAAGATGCAATCATTGAGCCAATGGAGCAATCACTCAAGGAAAAGGTTGTTGATCCATCATCTCTTGCCAAAGTTCTCACAAATAGCATAGAGGAAGCCTCTGCTAAGGTTAGAGATAAGCCAAAACCGAAACCATTTTTCCTAACTCTTATTGTGGGTAAAAAACTATTGCATAATTCCATGATTGACTCTGGCACTAGCACCATAGTCATGCCCAAGTAGATAGCTGAAGCCTTATGAATTAGCTATGAACCCTTAAAAAGGGGGGTTATGTAGCTTGATGGGAACAAATTCAAAATTGTAGGTGTCATCAAGGACCTCCCCTTGAATTTATTCTCCTTTCCTAGCATCACAGTTCCATAAGATACTATGATCATAGATGTTCCCTCCATGTTTGGCCTTTGCTTATCTCGAGAATTCACTTAAAAAATAGGTGGGTATCTTTCTTTGGATTGGTCACACTTGATCCTCAAGACCAATAATGGAGCTAAAATGAAGATAATATCCAAACCTCTACATTCAAAACATGTGGTCGATGAAGCCATGATCAACTTTGGAGCTGCTCATACCTCTTTCACCAAAGAAGAAATGTATTGCACTGAGCTACTAGAGGATGAAAAAGTGAACGAAGATCAGACTGACCAAGAAGAGGTCCTCTTGAGCATATACATAGACACTGATCCTTTTGGCAACTATCATGCCACCAGGTGAGGGACCTATGTCATCTATGAGGAAGATCAAGTGCTTCCGAAGGTCATGAAGGAAATTGAAAGCGGTCAAGCCTCAGAGCTATGGACACTGCACTTTGATGGAGCAAGATACAAAGTTGGCATAGGAGCCGAGATATGTTTGACATCCCCATACAATGAAAAGACACTCTGGTCCTTCTACTTCCAATTCGCTTGTTTGAACAATGAAGATGAATATGAAGGCCTCGTACAAGGTCTAATCCTTGTGGAGCGGATGGGCATCAGGAAATTAATGCTGTTCAAATATTTTGAACTAGTGGTCAATTAAGTTTGAGGGATCTCCGTAGCCAAGAATGTCCACATGAGATCCTATAGACATAGAGTCTAGGATTTGATCGAAGGTTTTGAAGGCTTCAATATCCAGATAGTTCCTAGAGAGAAAAATACAGATGTGGATCGCTTGGAAACAATTAGATCTCAATTTGATCACATCTTTGACCTAATTCATAACATTCACTCTTTGCGAGTGATAGTCCAACCGACAATTCCAGATAATGATCAAAGCTGGCAAGTGTTTGAAAGTGATGAACACATCACCTCATTCATCCAACAGCTGAGAGAGTTCGTTGAGCAACTCCAACCAAATATTTTTGAGGCCTACGATGGAAAAATCATTCAGTTGAGGTCCAAGAATCTTCCAAAGGGATTGGTAACTCTCGAAAACCTATTCGATTGTGATGATGCTAGAAATGACAAGAGGAAGTTTGTAGCAGGAAAAAGTGACTATGCAGACCTTCAGGTTAGAGATGAAAGGAAACTGAAGGTCATAAAAGATGTCCCATATCATGATAAGGAGAGACTCATCCATTTTTGTGAGAAATATGGAGTAGTGGCCTAGTCATATGATGACCTCAAGGGATATGATCCAGAAATCATCCAACATACTATATAGCTGACAGAAGGTGCAAAACCAGTCTGCCAAAAATAGAGGCCAGTGAATCCGAAAGATCAAAGCCTTGATGGTGCAAGAGCTAACAAAGCTAATTCAATCCCAAATTGTCTTCTCAATCAAACATAGGACATGGGTATCCAACTTGGTTCTGATCCAAAAGAAGAATGGAGACATTTTCCTATGTGTTGACTTTTGGGACCTGAACAGAGCATCCCTGAAGGATCACTACCTGTTGCCTTCTATGGAGTCAATCTTGCAAATAGTGGCATGATAAAAAATGTTTTCTTTGCTGGACGGTTTCTCTGGGTACAACCAGATATGAGTCAAAGAGGAGGACAAACACAAAACAATGTTCATTACCTATTGGGGAACGTTTGCATATCCACCTTCTAGTGGGCAATGGATATCGCTTTCAGTGAATTGATCAAAAAGATAATATTAATCTATTTGGATGATCTAATTGTATTCTATAAATCTAAGGATGATCACTTTGATCACCTTGAAATGGTTTTCAAAAAATGCAAGGAGATTGAGGTATCCCTGAACCCAAAAAAATGTGTTTTTGAAGTACCATAGGGAAAATTCTTGGGACATGTAGTGTCCAAAGAAGGAATTGCAATTGATCCTGAATGGGTGAAAGTAATCAGGGAACTTCCCCTACCAGTCAACAAGAAAGGAGTCCAGTCTTTTTTGGGGAAGGTAAACTTTGTAAGAAAATTCATTTATGATTTTGTAGGACTAATTAGACCTATCACCCTGATGCTAAAAAAGGATCAATTATTCAAATGGACAAAAGAAGTTAGAGAATCCTTAGAAAAGGTTAAGGATGATATTTCTTTAGCTCCTATACTAATCAATCCAAACCTATTGAAGGACTTCATAATGTACATATTCAGTAGCAAATCCAACATTGCTACTGTCTTAACTCAAAAGGATGATGAAGGAAAGGGAGAACATCTGATAGCATTTCATTCCCAGACCTTAAAATATTATGAGATGAACTAAAACCTCATCAAGAGGCAAGCCTTCACCATTGTTAAGGGACTCAAGAAGTTCCGACACCTCATGTATTGTAACAAGGTGATTGTTTATGTCGTGAATTCTAGTGTGTGTGAGTACATCATTGAAGGATAAATCACTGAAAAGAGGGCCAATTGGATCACTAAGATCCTTGAATATGACATCGAGGTAAAGCCTACAAAGATCATTCGAGGAAGAGGACTATGCAAATATTTTTCACATGATGAAGAAATGGCAGTTGAAGAAGGGCAACCAGAGTTGGTTCTAACAAAAGAGTCTATGTTCAAAGGCTGCTAGCTAGTAGATAGAGTGAGATTCATGCACACCAGAAGATATCCACTAGGCCTTCCTTCTCAAAAGAAAATATTCTACTGACTACAAAACAATAGATATGCATTGATTGAAGGGGTCCTCTTCAAAAGGAACTTCAATGGCATTCTCCTACAGTGTGTCACCATAGAGAAAGTGAAGAGAATTCTTGATACTTTCCACAGAGTCCTGCGAGTGGATACTTCTTTGCAAAAACCACTGCCATCAAAATCATGTGTGTTGGATACTTCTAGCCTATGCTATTCAATGAATCATACTCCTTGGTGAAAGCCTACAAAGAATGCCAATTCTTCGCAGGAAGAAGAAAAAATTCCGCAATGCCTCTCAATTCGGTAGTGGTTGATGAGCCAATTGCATAATGGGGCCTTGATTTTATCGGGATGATGAATCTCACCTCCAGCATTAGACACAAATGGATCCTCAAAGCCACAGATTACTTCACTAGATGGACCGAGGTTGTGCCACTGAAGAATGCAATGAAGGCGAAGATTGTGGATTTTCTTGAGGAGCTAGTAATGAGATTCGGCCTGTCGAAGACCATCATCTTCGACAACGTTAAGGATTTCCTGGGTTCTAAGGTATACCAATTCACACTCATCCATGGCATATTCTTAAAGACATCATCAAATTACTACCCGCAGGGGAATGGCTTGGCAGAGTCGACTAATAAAAATTTAGTCTGACTCACTAAAAATTTGGGTCAAAAAATTAGAGAGAATGGCATAAGAACCTTCAAGTAGTGCTTTGGGTAGACTGCATAACTCCCAAGCAAGTCCTCGAGACTTTGCCGTATGAGTTAGTGTATGGAAAAGAAGTGTTATTTCCCATCTCCATGGAGATTCCTATCCTAAAACTACTCAAGTCCCTAGAAGTTGAAGAAAATGGAGCCATGGAGGTTCGGTTTGCCGAGTTGCTTGAAGTATAGGAGAAAAGGGAAAGTGCCCTAATAGCCATGTCCAATTGCCAATAGGTGGTTAAAAGATGGTTTGATAGGAAAGCCTCGGACCAAGGTCTAAAATGTAGAGACCTAGTATTAAAATTCAATGAAAGGTCCGTGAAGCCTGGCCAACATGGAAAATTTGATAGTCTGTGGGAAGGCCCTTTAAAAATAATTCAATGCAAACAACACAATGCATTTGAATTAGAAAATATGGAGTAGGTAGCATTGGGGATTCTGGTTAAAAAAATCCACCTAAAATTGTTTAATTAAGCTTCATTATTATTCTACCACTATAAATATGTAAGTATTGTAATTATTTTCCTTCGTGTTTTTTGTCGGTCAGTCTTTAAATAAATTCCATAGTGCAAGGAAGCAGGAAAATAAATGAAACCTATATGTGAAATTGAGAAGGTACTCAAAGAAGTGGGAAAATAAAGAGAACCCAAAATGTAGAATTGCAAGAAGCAAAAGAGACAGGAAGTTGATATAAGCTGTATATTCATTATATATATACTTTGATAAATAAATTTTCAAAATGGCTATGAGGCCATAATTTTAGAAGTATATCTATATATTATGTAAGTTTCTTCATATATATATATACGGTAAATCCCTTTTTCAGGCATATATACAAAAAATAGATTAAGAGTGATTTTCTTTGAAACGAAGAAAGAGGAGTACATCTCAGGAAGGAGCATCATTATCAACAACAACATTTGGGATAGCTTCATCAGAAGTATCAATAGGAGTAGTAGGACCATGAACAACAACAGTAGCATCAACAGGAGCAATGGCGAGTGGTGAAGGGCACACTGGTCAATTTCTTGAAGTTGGTATACTAGTCAACATCGTAGAAGAGCACCACATTGTAGCAATGAAGCAAGAAGTGACAGGCACGAGCCAACCTTTGACGATGCTCTTCATGTGATAAGATGCAGAACCCACTTAAGAATGGTACCTATGGCACTACTACATCTTCTTCAATATGCTTATGAAGGTCACTTGTTGTTGGAAGACCCAGACCATACACAACATTTTCCACCACCTCTCCAAGGCCGCCTAAGTAGCGCTTTAGAAATATTTCAATTTTAAGGCATAGGATCATTCGTTTGGAAACCTGGATATCAAGTAGACACGCAACAAAATGAGAACAGACGTTGGTATTAAGTCTATACTTATCTTCATATTCCACGCAATATTAGCCTGACACCCACTGCATGGCTATGATAGCTAGTGAATGCTTATTTTTGGTCATTCTTTTCAAGCGCCTATTGGAGATTTCACCTACTAAATCCATCTAAGACTTGTTGCAAACTAGCCTAATCAGAGTATTCATGATGCTAAGCTCTATGCAACTGCCTAATGCAAGCTCTGCACAACTGCTAATGCTAAATTCTACCTAACTGCCCAATACCAATTCTTCCAATTGATAAGTGTGATTTTTCTATTGTCTTATGGCCTATTTATAGAAATATGTGAGGTATCTGCATGCCATAAGCATGATGCTAATCAATTACCAACTCAAAAATTCTGCCAGAGGCATGCTCGAATTTCCCACCTAGGTGCATCTGCCGTGCACAAATTGTTGCATGTGAAATTAATAGGAGGTAATTAAGTAGCGCAAATTGGTGGCATTCCCAAGTGATCATCCATACGATCAAGTGCTGATGTGTCATACTGTAGGCGCTTCTCAAACTCCAAGGAGGAAATCATATCTTTTCAAGTATTCATTGCATCTTTGGCTTAAATATTATTTTTTAGATATTAATTGCTAGAGCATGCAAAAGCTTAAACCACCTTCAATTTCTGGATCAATTTCCAAGGAAATTGCGCCATAGGACATGATTATCAATTATCGTTATGAACTCTTGTCTTTTCAAAATAGCAAGAAATTCATTTCGTATGAGCAAAGGAGTTGGTGGTACATGTCAAATTAAATGCTAAAAGGAAACCATTGTCTACCACTCCAAGAAAGAAATCACTAAGTATTGCATGTGATAGGCTAACATTGTAAAAGCTTCCTAAGTACGCTATCTAGAGCAAAGATTTTTGAGTGCAGACAGAGCCAAAGTGAATTGTAGAAAATTTGAACGTCACAGGAATTTACAGTACCTTGAAATGGCTGAAATTTCTCAGATGGAAGCATAGGTAAAGGCAACCCAAAGCTTATTCTACGCCATGATAGTAGCACCAGTCGTCAATATTTTTGATGACACCTCTTATGCGTCACCTGGGATGCCCTAAAATCCAAAGTGAATTCATATGCAGGTTCTAGAAAAGCCGAAGGATCAAAGGGACCAGCCCTAGATAAAAGAAGAATGGGATAAAATTCATGATCCCATCCTCATGAAGAACTCTATGACTCTTAGGGAAGGAGCTTGTGAAAGAATGAAAGTGGCTACTAACGAGAAGAAAATGGCGTGAAAACTATGGTTTAGCGGTCTTCCGCAGTATATGGTTCCCTCTATGCATTACTTCTTAGAGCTCATTCACGAGGGCATTGAACATTTCAACCTAGATACCAACACCATCGAGGGCTGGAAGCTGAGAGTTAACCTTAGCGTAGAAGCTATCTGGAGCATGCTATGCATCCCTATAAAAAAATGTGAAGTGGACAGGATGGAGTCATTCACTCTAGAAAGTGGGTGCAACTTTTGGAGAGGTAGAGACAAATCTATGAACTTTTTTAACTAGGAAATGTAGAGGCCCCAGGAAGATTTCAACAAGTTTCCAAAAATTCCAATCACGTATATCACTTTTAAGCAGGATATGTAGGATTCACTCTCAATGATGGCATTTTCTTGTGGCATGGACGAGGTCAAGTGGGTACATGAGTTTCAACTGGGTCTGGGGTTTTAGTTGCATAGGAAACAATCCTTATTCTGGTATGGCTTCACACAAGTCATCTACCATGAAATGATGAGTCAAATCAAGGAGTATCACATGCAACATAAGTTCAGGTTTCCTTCTTTCCTTTCTCATATGTTTTTATACCAGAACCCTGGCTTTTTTAATAAAAGGATGCAATTATCTATTTTTATTGAGAAGGGATTCATAAAGATAGTTTATGTAAAGACTCCCATCCTTTCTGCAACACATGATTATTATGAAGTTTTGGAATCTTTCTTGACTCCGATACTGCAAGACTTGAGTAAGGATGGAAATCTCTATCAACTTCCCACCAACCAAACGGGGTGGATGCAGAGTTTCACTCCTAAATGCAATTGGTTCCTCAGGATGGATTTTACATTCATCCGCATGTGTGGCTTTACCAAGGAGCCATTCTGGCTGTTAGAGTGCATCATAGACATGGTATTGGCCCTTGAGATGTTTCAACATATGGCAATTATTGACAACAATTTTTGTGGAGGAAAGGGCAAGAAAGGTTTTTTCTTTTGCCCATTGACCTACAAGTGGGTAGTAATGGTGAAAAAGAAGACCCATAAGTTGCTTGAAGCAAATTTGGCTCATCTAGGGTTAGTGATGATTTGCAAAAAATGGTAATAAAACCCCTTCAACAACTTAGGAAACACATTCATCAAGGTAACTCACTGTCCTCAACCTTATTGGGAAAAGTTGCAGAGTCTCTTGGAGGAACATGATGATCTATTAGTAGACCTGGCTCATATTCCTACAAATGATAGGAGGGTGCCATGGCTTAAATTCTATTTTCATTTGGTGAAGTATAATGAAAAGCGCCAAATAGGGGCCACCCTCCACAATGATTTGGTAAGAAATTTTAACTGGAGCGAGGAAAGGATTAGAGATTTCTAGGTTTACCACCAAGCTCAGTTAAATGCCCTGATACCCCTTATTGGGATGTAGAGATGGATGAAAATTTTGATACTTTGTGGAACAACATGCATGAGGATACTGACGTGAGAAGTGATGAGGATGTGGACTCGAAGGAGGCTACAAAATACATAGGGAAGGGGAAGGAGAATGAAAAAGAAGTGCAGACGGCCCCAACATAGAAGAAAGTAAAGGCGATGAAGCAACTTAGCAAGGATTCTTCAAATATATGGGTGAATATATCACATTTGGGATCCTCATAGACTCACACTTGGACAGCGAAAATATCTAGAACAACCCAACAACAATAGTTGAAGGCCATAGATGTGGATGATTCCCCACCCGACAAAAGGCAACACACAAAAGAAGCTTCTGGAGAGGGTCTGTAGGAGCCCACAACAAGCATGAAACCCACAACAAGCACGAAGCTAGTGATGAGCTAGGGATCACAATAATTTGCACCACAGGTATCTTTTAGTTCCTCTTTTCTTGCTTCACAATCTTTGGTTCCTCCTGTTGTCTCTATGTCAACCCTTCTTTTTTCACTTCTACTACAATGGTCGCAGAAGGTTTCTCCTAGTTCTCCCAATTGGGACAATTTTCCTTTACTCCTCTGCAGTCTATTCCACCATTCGTTGGAGCGCAATCTACAGCTTCCATTGATACCCCTCTTGCTACTACTGTATCGGCCCCAACCCAATTCGCCCAATAGATGGAATCTACCATGACTATACTACTACCATCACACCTAATGAGTCCTCCCACTGGTTTGCAGACTGGGATTTGGAATATTCCTCCATTCTTCCCACAAAAAATCTCTCTTCTGAAGAAGGAATCACCTAAAACCACTACCCTCTCATTCCCTTTTTCTCTTCCTCTTGGTGTGCCCTTCGTAGGTGAGCTCATTAGGTTGCTAGCAGAATTCTTGTTGGAGGGTGACAAAACAAAACAAGTGTAGGCTATCAGGATTCATAAGCAAAAGGCCAACTGAGCCAAAGGTATAGACCATTTTTAATGAGGCTCAATAATCATTTCATTTTTCAACCATGCATCCAACTGTCATCAAACCATAGGGAGAGATGCAACCCAATAATTACAACATATATGATATGGGGCTCAATCTAAGCATAGCCTGACCACAGGATAAAGTTGAGCTCATGGAGGAGACACAACGAGTGGTGACCACCGACTTCCTCAAATGTGGTCGCCAGCTGAAGAAGAGGGAATAAGAGCTAAAAAATGTCAAGGAGAGGATAGAAGTCCTACTGATGAAGGACAAGGCAAAGGATGTAGAATTTGTGCACTTGTCACAACAAGCACAGAAAAAATAGGCCAAACTCTAAGAGGAACTTGCAAAGTTCCAATCCTATGATCCCAAACTGGTGGTTGAGCTACAATAGAAAAAGAAAGAATTACAGGACTAGTTGGCTCAGGTGGAGTAGGAGATGCAATGAAAAAATGAGGAGTTTGAGCATCAATGGACTCAATTAGAGAGAAAAATGTAGCAAAAGGACACATATTTCTAAGTACGATAGGCTCAATTGGAGAAGGAATTCCAGGAGATGAAGCTTTCCTTTGAAAGGGAATCAACAAACAAAAGTTGGGCTGAAGAAAATTATCTTTTTGAATTGAGAAAACTGTAAGGACAACTTTCTGCCACGGACAAAAGGATTACAGAACTGACACAGGATGTTGGTTCAAGGGATGTAGAGATCAAATTTTTGAAGAATCTTCCCCAACCCCCTACTGCCCAGTCGGACCTCCTTCAAGTAGCCCAATGGCTATATGTCTCATACTAGGAAAAGGTCAAGGCCTTCTCCCTAACTCTTCAATTGATGCTTTAGTTCATGGTGGAAGCAACAAATTTAGGTAGGGAAGTTCGTGGAACTATTGAGTGGTTCCCACAATTTATCATGGAGAAGGTTCTTGAGGTGAAAAAATTGCTGAATAAGCTATACACAATGTCAGATGAGGACTTAGCGAGTGTGGGGATTGGGGACCACAAGTTGACTACCAAAACAACAAAGGAGTTCATCAACTTCCACAGAACCATCCTCCATGCTAGTGAGTGTGCTGCCACACTGGGCCGAACTATGAATAACATGTGGGCGAAGTTCTCCCAGCTAACTCAGATGGGCTTACCCTCCTTGTTTCTTTCCGATGACTTGGTGGCCACAACATAGAAAATTGCGATGAAGATTGAAGAAAAGCAACATGACACATCCAATTTTTAGAGCTTCAGTCAGTCCCCTACTATAGAGGATATTGAGGGCATCACTCATCAAATAGCGTGGTTACTCTTCCAACTTGAGCCCAGGGTTGGTATAGCCATGACACTGCCATACAAAGAAGTGATCGATCTGCATGGAGCACAAGAGAATCTACCCAATATATCGATGCCATCTGAGGTCAACTAGCTACCTCTTCAAACCACTCTCTCCAAGTTATGATTGCACCGCCCAATGGACAAGGCTTTGGTTTGTGAACCATAAATTTTTGGGTTCCTCATTCCGCAGGTGAAACGCCCCTAGTAGCCACCAAAAGTCATGGATATAAATTTCCTCGAGCTCCCTTTAGGTTATTTTTATTTTGCTAAGTTTGGTCCATGCCTCATATTTTTGAATATCCTTGGGCCCCTTTTTGATGAGCTTCGTCCACTGTTGCCATGTGTCCATAGGCGCTCTCCATAGGGATTTCTTCCTTTGCTCTTCTTTTGGCCCCTGCCATGCTTCCACATGTCAACACCATGGGCACTTGAGGATTACTTCCCTTCGCTTTTTAACCGAGCTCCGTTCGCATGCCACGTAGCATCTATCTGTGTTCACTTTAAGGCAAACCCCATAGTCAACGCTAACAATGAAAACCTCATCACGTGTCTTCCCCGCATGGGTTTTCATCACAAGGAGGGAGGAATGAATCAAAGGCCCCAACCTATTGCCACGTGTCTCCTTTGTGGGGATTTCATCGAGAAGAGAGGAGGTTTAACAAAAGTCCCCAACTTATTACCATGTGTCCTAACTGAATTCATGATTGAGTGACACATGTATTCATGAGGATCTGTTGGGACCGCCACCATCATTTGGAGGGGATGCATCTGGTTCGAAGGCGACCACGTTCCATGGCTCGAATATTTTCTATTGCAACAGCCTAAGGAAATCATTGCTCTTGATGGGGGAATCTTTTTGTTACTGGCTCGCCAAGCGGTGGCATTTTTTCTATATATACTGCTTCTTCCTTCTGAAAATGAGTTCGAAAGATACAAAAAAATTGTGAAAGACACCAGGCCTTTTTGTTTTCTTAAGCTATTTGACAAAACATTATACCGTGTCATTACTGTACTAAGTTATTTATTTGTAGAACTTCTATGATTTCAATATAAGTTGTTGATTTTGACCATGTCTTTGACTCTTCTTTTCAGTAAATGTATATGTGATTTTTTTTATGTTATTAGAAAAATAATTTAGGTTTTCATCTTTGATTTCTATTATTCTGGGACTTAGTAGATTGCTAAACGGGCCCTTAAATCACATCCAAAAGATAGATTTACCATGCCTACATCTACATCTTGGTGCATCACCTTAGTTAGATCTTTATTTTTTATATTTGCTTCTATTTCCCATTCCAAAACCCCAAATACAAAAGAAGTCAACTTCTTTAAAAATCCTGAGGTTACTCAGTTTAAGCACAATTGGTGCCCCCATTAACTGAGTTTTCCATAACGCTATTACCTTGCCAATTTTTGGCATGAACACAACCATTGACACTGTCCATAAAAAAAAGACTGATGCACTCTGAGACAAGACAATTCCATTGTCAAATCATCATTGTCCTTTGTCAAATTTCATTAGAAAAGAGTCAATTTTAACACAAGCACCAAGAAGGATGATAAAACTCAAAGTGTTGTTCACTTTCAAGCAAGAACTGTTATAGTCAATTCAAATATTGCTTGCATTATCTCTGTGATTTCTACAAGCAAATGATGTTGATACAAAAAACTTCATCCTTTCAACTCCATACTTCACATAGTATATTTTATTGTGCATTGTTCAAACAAGAAGCAAATAACTCATATTTAAACACATGATTACTAACAAGTGATCATCACTAGCACTGTAAAACTTAAGAACCACATTCTAAATGTGCCAAAACATATACTTGAAAAAATATTGTACTACAAAGATATCACCATAAACACAATGTAACCAACAAAAAGAAAGGGATATAAAATAACACTTAAAGCTCCCCCTAAAAACACACATAAAAAAAATTAGCGAAGAGAAATAAGAGGAAGATCATCCAATCTCTCCCTCAACTGATCAACCATTCTCAAGCAATTGATGTCTTGTATATTATAGATGTTTCCTTTGGTCTTCAATCCTGCTGCAACAACCTTACCTATTTTCTTTCTAATCTCACATCCAAGAAAATAATTGATGCAAGAGCATCCAGTGGTGTAAGGGCAATCTTGCATCACCCAAAAATAGTTAAATGTCAAGTTTCTCAATTTTTAGATGTTTTTACATTTTTGGATACCCTTTTCATCATAATGAAATTCCCAATTTATAGTTTTTATTTTCTATTCCTGGGTTGAAAGATATTACAGTTTTAGTTTTCCAGATTTGCACTTGAAAATCTTTCGAGTTAGATTTGAGGCACTTAGAGTTCCTGGATTGGCCCCAAAACTTTCTGAAATTGGCATAGTAGATTTCAAGCATGTTATTGACTTCGAGACCTTTCCAACAGTTCAAACGGTTCGCAAATCGGAGTCCCGGATCAAAAGTTATGGCCCCAGGAAGTTGATGCACTTTCTAGAAGATACAATTGCAAATGTTCTTTTGAAATTTGAACTTCATGTTGTAATTTTTCAGTGCCAAACCACCTAAACTCAAATTTGAATGTTGTTTTGGCTCCAAACTAAAGAGGAGCTCTATTTATGGGCGGGTTTCTAATTTTTGGGTAACTTTTTGGGGACAAGCTCGCATATTGCGAAAGGGTGATTCTGTAGCTTCTGTAACTTGCATGTGTTAGAACTTGGGATTTGAGATCCTCTGCATGTAAGAAGCTCCATTTTTGAATAATAAAATTATTCTCTTGTTTGTGGGTTATTTTCTAAGTCTTAGGTTGCACCTCATCAAGTGGTATCAGAGCTGGTTTTCTTGAGCGTGTGGACAATCGCCGATCGTGAGGCAGTTCGCACCAGGACCGTGGTTGTGGGTCGAGGTCAAGAAAGATGCCTCTAAGAGTGATGCCTGGTAGGCGTGGTGGTGCCAGAGGTGGTCGAGGTGGCAGAAATTCTGGTGGAAGAGATGCACTGGTAGCCCTCCAAAGACATATTGATGCATTACAAGAGCAGTTGAGAAGAGGGTTAAACCTGAGGGAGGAAAGTGAGGATGAAGGAGAGGAAGAAGGTTAAAATGTAGAAGAGGAAGAAGAAGTAA